>JANTPZ010127919.1:0-14995 GCA_025593235.1 Vachellia pachyceras
AGCAATTGAGTGGCCCACTGTGTCTTTGCTTTTCCTTTTCGGCTTGTCTTCTGATTCATCTTTTTATGTCTGATGAAATTGATAATGCAGTATATGATGTGAGCATTGCGTACAAGAATCAATGTCCTTCTTTTCTGGACAATGTCTTCGGGATCGGTCCTTCAGAAGTGCACATACATGTTCGGCGAATCCCTATTGATGACATTCCAGCTTCTGAAACCAAAGCTGCTTCTTGGCTAATGAATGCGTTCCAGATCAAGGACCAGTTGCTTTCTGATTTCTATATTAATGGCCAATTCCCAAACCAATTAAAAGAAAAGGAACTTTCCACGTTCAAGTGCCTGGTTACGTTTGCTGCGGTAGTTTCCTTGACTGCCGTGTTCACTTATCTTACATTTTCTTCCCTCATTTGGTTCAGGGTGTATGTAGGCCTGTCTTGTGTATATCTTTGTATCGCTACATGTTTCAAACTTCAGTTGATGCCACTTACAGACTATCTCAATACGCTTTTTTACGGCAAGAAACAAAAGAGTGGATAATGATCGCACTTATAAATGCAATAAACAAATCGGGTGATGATGATCCTGATCTTGAATTGTTCAGGACAATTGTTTTTTTTATCTGTATTCATAAATTTACATTTAAATGGTTAACTAAGACCTGGAGTAAAAGCTCCAACATTACAACGGGCTTTCGCTCAAAAATTGCATATATCCTTTAATTATCATCATGGCCTGGCGGGATCAAGCGAAAGAGCTCCAGAAGGGAATGGGATCAAGTTTGAGAGAAACAGAGTTCTATCTGCATTGTATTACTGAAAATTGATCGATATATCTTCTTTTTCTACGAGAACCAGGAAGTGTAGGTTTGTGGGTATTATCCATAGCCTGCACACAGCCTAATAATGGGATTAGATTCTCTTCATGCTTTGACCATTCACCCTTGCAGTCAAATTAACAGGTCGCATCAATTACCGCATAAGTTGAATTCCTAACTTCGTTACATATATTTGGTTTGGACGATTCATCCCCTTTGTACATAGCTATTACTTGCAGCATTGCATGGTGTGTAAATATGTATAGCCGTGTGATAAACACCATGGATCAATCTCAGACGCAATAGATAATCAGACATGCGGTGTTCTATTCAGTAATTAATTAGGTATAAAACGGGGAAGTTTGACTAGAACGAACCGCCGTGTCAATCTTCTTTTCGCGCCTATAATTTGTTTTCGAGCAATCTATTGTCGACGACTATAAACTAGATGTTCATGAGATGTGTGTGTCTACATATATATATATATATATATATGAGCATGGTACCCGCAGGCCAATTCGACGGCATACTTGATTCCTAACCTCTATGAACATGTACATGATATAAAAACTAAAAAAATAATTGACCATATATATGCTGCTCCGATCTCATTTATGGTGCCTCCAGTCCAGAGGATCTCTCTCTGAATCATGCCTTTCAGAAAGATTACTAATTTTTAATTAGACTACGTTGTCGCGCGGGACAATATTGCTTGGGGAGTTAGGTGGGGGGAGGGTTGAGGGAGAGCACGTGGTGGCGATTGTGACGTTTTGCTGTTAGCACGTGGGGTGTTGCCACCGACGACGTCGTTCGCCACCTTCCTTTCTTCCCGGAGACACTCGCCCCATCATTTGATGCTTTCCCTTCCCATTTTCATAACACAACACCCACTTCCTTCAACCGTATTTAACTTCCATCAACTTCTCTTTATTTATTTTATTTTATTTAATTTTTGCTTGGCTGAGTTATTGCCAAGAGTCCAAGACACAACCACTTTTGTTAAGGACGGACGACATGAAGACTCAAGAGTCATGAGTTACTCACTTCTCTAGGACCCCAACGCTTTTTCATTTTGACATATAGGCCATGAACTTTATCTGATTTTTAATTTTAATTGTGACGTATGGACACAATCTTTCATACTCTTAATAAATATAAATAGATAATAAAATAATAGCAATAAATTAGTTTTAAGAAAGCATGATGGATGATATTGAATTATTGATAGGCCATTAAATAGAAAATGGCAGCCTCTGCCGGAGCATGAATGCGTAACAATAAAGATAACAACGGCACTTGGAAGAGTATAAATACAGCCCTTCCAAGTCGTAACTCCCTCACGATCTTGCCTCTGCCCTCCCATCTTCACCCTATCTCTGAACTTTGTCTCGCTATGGCTCTTCCTTCACATCTCTTTCTGTTTCTCCTCCTTCTCTCAGGTACTTCCCTCCCTTCTCAATTCATCTCACTATTCAATTCTTCTGATGCATTGGTTTATACGACATGTACGTGGTTCACATTATCGTTAACAGTGTGTGTGTGTGTGTGTGTGTGCGCGCATAGTGTCTAAACATTTGCTACAACTCGATTCTTCAATCCACACGCACGATACACAGAATATCATGTGTTGTTATGGTGATACGGATGAAATTATACAGTGTTTTCTGCATCTTATAATTGAATTTTGTGTTGCTGTGGATGGAGTTTCAGGTTGTAATATAGGTTCCGCCACGGTGTTCACCCTGGAAAATCGCTGCAGCTACACAGTATGGCCAGCCACACTTTCCGGTAACGGGGCCGCAACTCTGGGAGACGGTGGATTCTCCTTGGCATCTGGAGCATCTCGCCAATTCACTGCTCCATCTGGCTGGTCCGGGCGCTTCTGGGCCCGAACCTCCTGCAACTTCGACTCCTCCGGCAACGGCCAATGTGCAACCGGTAACTGCGGCGGACTCCGATGCACCGGTGGCGGCGTTCCTCCAGTCACTCTCGCTGAGTTCACGCTCGGAACGCCTAGCAACGCTAAGGATTTCTACGACGTGAGCCTGGTCGATGGTTACAATGTGAAAATGGGTGTGAAGGCAACCGGAGGAACCGGTGACTGCCAGTACGCGGGGTGTGTTGCGGATTTAAATGCCAGCTGCCCCAGTGAGTTACAGGTCAGGAATGGGGATTCCGTGGTGGCGTGCAAGAGCGCCTGCGCGGCGTTTAACACGGCGGAGTTCTGCTGCACCGGGGAGCACTCCACGCCGGCGACATGTGGGCCCACGCAGTACTCGGAGATGTTCAAACGCGCCTGCCCAACCGCTTACAGTTATGCATACGACGACGCTTCCAGTACTTGCACGTGCTCCGGCTCCGATTACCTGATCACATTTTGCCCCTCGCAGTGACGACATTACATTACATCATCACAAGTGACCATTGCATCGTGTTGGTGCAATAATGATACTAATCATTTGCCATACAATCCTATCATTGAAGTGACTAAGGATCTTCCATTAGGTATAGGAAGGTGATCGATTATGTTGATTATAGATATGATTTGGGCTCATACCATTTATGTTTGTTATTTAACCACTGTGTTGGAAATTTATTTTTGTTTCCTTATTATTATTCTCGGAAGGTTCTTGGTTTTTATTGTAGTTTTCGTTTATTGATCGATGAATCTTTATGTATGGTGAGAAGTGATTTCCGTTTTCTCTAACCGATCACCCTTGCATTACACATCATGGGATATACTCGATCCAAGCTGTGAAATATGGTAGATTCATAATATTATTTCATGATCCCAAGTTTTTCTCCAAAACAATGTTTATAATCGAAGAAATTTCTTATTATAGATATATATGTTTGAGGTAAGGTTATCTAACACTTTAAAGCATTTGTTTCAACTGTTGATACTAAATGGTTAATCCTAAGTGCACTTTAATCTTATATTTTAGGGTAAAGATTTAAAAATTTCCTCTATATTTCGCGAAAAGAGTATATAACATCATAAGCAATTTATGGGTGCAAAAAATCATATAATGATTCAAAAACGGGCCCACAATGTCATAAATGTTAACTTTAACTAACGTCATTAAATTATTTTATTTTAAAATTCATCTAGGCCACTCTTAATTTAAGACTAATTTTGAGTAAAAAATTAAACTTTTTTACTACCTTAGAATTTTGTGTAAACAAACTATATGACTCAATTTTTTTTTTTTTGAGGATTTCAGGAATCAAAATTATTTTTCAAAATAAATCATTTTACTACTAGAAAGGTCACACATTGTTTTAGGACTAATTTAGGATAACAAAATGAAAACATTTTACAATCTTAGAATTACACAGAAACAACCTCTATAACTTACTTTTTTATGAGGATTATAGAATCAAGATCATGTATAAAAATTCATCCATTTAGTGTCAAAAATGTCATATGGGCTAATTTAGGGTCAAAAAAATGAAAATTTTTGTTATATCAGAATTGTTTGAAAATAACTTCCATAACTCAATTTTTCATAAGGATTTTAGAAATTAAGATTAGTTTAATCCATACATTTGGGGCTGGAAAAGCCACATCTTGTTTAAGGGTTAGTTTAGGGTTTATATAAACAACCTCTAAGGTTTAAACTTGCTTGAAGATTCCAAAATTCAAGATTTTTTTCAAAATTCATTCATTTGAGGTCAAAAAGGCCCCAACTAGTTAAAAGACTAAGTATTTTAGGTCTATGACTCAACGGTGTTAATTAAAATTAACATTTGTGACAGTCTAAGTCCATTTTTGCATAAAAAATTGTTTGTGATACCATATGCTATTTTCGCAAAGAAAAAAAGGGTGTTGAGAACAAGGACCCTATATTTTATGAAAGTGTAATGTAATATTGATTATCATTGAAGAGTACAAGTTTTCATTCTTCCATGAGAAAAGGAATAATAATAATAATAATTTACGTTTAGCTATATGATAAGGAAAGGAGATTATGTTGATAGAGTCAAGGAGGATAAGGTGGATGATTATGGCGTGCGAATACGCATTAAGATTTTTGGAATGTTGTGACGTGAAGCAAAAAGTGGAAGCAGTTTGGGGGAAAATCTTGAATGGACAAGATCTTAATCGCAAAGAACACCAGACGTACTTGGCCTGCTCTTCTTGCCCCCGCCACCTGGCTTTCACTCTCACATGACCTAACAATAACATCATTACTTCTTCAAACATGTCGCTTTACGTAGCCCAGTCATCAACTTGCTCCTGTTCTTATGATCCAAACTCATCCTTTCTCTCAACTACATCGCTCTTTTCTTTTCAACGCCGTGTGAAAATAACAGGTAAATTGATAATTAAATCCTAAATAGAAGAATTAATGAAATAATATGGATTTCATATACAAATTGCGGGCCCTTTGTTCCCCGACCAAGTATTACTTCACTTTTGCTCGACATATTTCGATTAAAGATTCCAACAACATACCTGAAAAAGAATCTATCAATCTATCCCCATCGTTGGTTGAGAGATGACCTTCAGATAAATCTTGATGGTCTGTAACGTAACTGCATTCCCTCTACCCTTTAATCATTTTTCAAACGTACCCTTTTGTCATACAACATGGCAGTTACAGATGGAATCTGAATGCATCCACAGAGAAACATGACCCACCACAAGTCTCAAACTAGAACCAAGGGGCATGGGTCAAATAATATATACAAGAGATGAAACATCAGACTTTTTTTAGGCCTTCGGCCAAATTTTTTACACCCAACTCAATATATATATTTGTTCCTCTCTGCTACTTCCTCTTTTCATACATTTCCAATTCTCTACAAAAGGCTCTCCTCTTCGAAAGCCCAAACTGTATCCCCCTCATCCAGTTTTTCCTAGACAATTTTGGATGAGGAAGCACCCACTAAATCTAAGGAGTTACATGCCACCTTTTCCCTACAACAACCCTGGAAAAATTACAAGCCAAAATCCCCAAGAGAGAAAAATGAGCTGCTGTTAAAGTTGCCTATATTTTACAGCAGTTCCTTTCAAGGAACTGTTCCTCAAAGAAAATGTAGTTCGCAGTCGATTAATCCAAGACATTTTGATCTCACCAGAGCCCGTACACTGGGCCTTACCTTCCCCTTCACCGCTAAATAAGGTTTGGTCAGAGCAGTCAAGTGAAGCTCCGCAAGCCAAATTATATGATTGGCACGCAGAATGGCATACCCTGAGCCGGTTGTCACCATCCTTATCACACTTTTGGATTGAGATCTGAAGATCAAGCACCAAGTCATTCGCAAAAATATATAATGGGAATCATCACACTTTATATCCACAAGCAGCTTCATCTTTCTAGTTGTCAAGAGACGCATCGTTTAACAGAATCAGCATACTGAAATGATTAGAATGATCATGCAAGCTGCAACCATGATCGTTAATCTTTCATATGCATCAGATTCAGCTTATTCAATAGTTTTGAGAGTAGGAAAATAAATTGACGAGGAAATTAGTTAATGCAAGGACGTTTGTTTTTTCAAGTCACTTTAGAGAAATTTTAAAATGTTTGTTTAAGCTTTCAAAAAAGATTAGAAATACACCGCATACACATAAATTTGTCCTGAGAACTTATTTTAAACGATTTCTAAATAATAAATATAAAAATCCACTTAAGCTTGAACAAATAGGCCCATTCAAATAACAAAATAACAGAACTCGAAGAGATGACTTACCCAGCAGGCTAGTTGTTTAGCAGCCTCATCGCAGCAAGTGCTTCCAAATATGTTGAATAATTTCCTAGCACCACCAGGAAACAGTCGGTGGTAGTTGGGCATGACAACTACTTCTTCTAACTGCTGCAGGATACTTGGTTCACTAGGTGCACAGTGCTGTCCAGACACGTCCTTTCCCAGCACATTGTTACACACTGACAAGCTGGAGAGGAGCCCGGAGCTGTTCTGGCATGTGTATCCCGCATAGTCAGAACAACGGAATTCACAAACTCCATTATCACAAACCCCGCCGTGGAGGCTGCATTGCTCGTCACAAACAGCTGCGTTTCATGCAAAGGATAAGTCAATAATCTCACCATTCCAAGAAAAATTAAGTAAATGTGTTCCCTACTGTAAAGAATCATTAAGAAAAACTAAATCAATCCAAATCTTTAATTTACATGTCCTTCTAAGCCAAAGTATATAAAAAGAATCTATATTCTGACAAGTATATATGATCAAACACTTCAAACAAATGCTCCATTGTCCTTCACATGGGATAACATTGCCATTACTTTGTAGCAAATTCCTGACATTACTCGCACCCCCAAAAAGCGCAACAATACCACAAAAGAGAATATGATCAAACACCTAACTGAATATCTCTTCCAAGAATAATCAGAGTGAAACTTAGTTGATAAAATATTAAGGAAAGGTTAGACGGGATGGTGATCAAAGGGCTAGGTAACATTTGTGCATACCAGTGGAACAGTCAACGCCAGTATAGCCCTCTTTGCATTCACAAATTCCATTGGAAAGGCATTTTCCATTTTCATTGCAGTTCCTGGGGCAGGAGCCTGGAAAAAA
Source organism: Vachellia pachyceras (assembly GCA_025593235.1). Lineage (NCBI taxonomy): Eukaryota > Viridiplantae > Streptophyta > Magnoliopsida > Fabales > Fabaceae > Vachellia > Vachellia pachyceras. The sequence continues at coordinate 7,363 of JANTPZ010127919.1, forward strand.
TTAATGACAACAATTCAAAATTGGCCAAAACTAAAATCTTCTGCCAAACAAAAGGTAGCATAGAAGTTGAACACACAAATAATGAAGGAAAAATATAAATTGGGAAATGAGAACTCACGCCTACTGCAATCATGACCATGAAATCCTAGAAAGCAGTGGCACCTTCCATCAATACAGTCTCCATTGAAATTACAAGAGTTGGGACACTGCCCAGGTAGCTCAACAGGGTTTGTGGTACAGAGCTCATGATATGCTGGACAGATCAATTCACCTATTTAATAAATGGATTGGTTGCCAACTTATTAATCAACAGGCATCATTATGTAAACGAATACATCAATAATTAGGTTCTCATTACCATTAAATCCAGGGAACTGAATGGGTCCACCAGCTTGAGGACATAATTTCCAGATACCATCCACAGCAACCTGCAAGTAACATTGAACTACAAGCAATGATCATTTCATCAAAGGAGGCACAACCATCATTCTGTTACGGGGAAAAAAAGCCATAGCTATGCCTGCTCAAATTGGCTTAAGCATTTGTCCTCTAGGAAAGTGGCTGCTCAACTAGAGAATCAAAAAAATACACCCACTGACCAAGGATTTGCTGGCATGCAATGCTTGCCTTGTTCAGTAAGCATCATATAGAAATAATATATACAGACAACTAACCAAATTATTGCGTACTATTTGTTATGTTTCTCTGTTGGAAGGTGAAATAGAAACAATACAAGAATCTGCCTAATGACTGGAAACTATACCACATACCTCTAAAGAATTATTAATACACCTGTGCTGATAACAACCATTTCCCTGGGTCATAGAACCTCGTACAAATCCTGTTCGTACTAATGACGAGGCCATACACCTACATCAGAAGAATCAAAAGTTGACCCTCAAATTTTAAGCAACCCATGAATGCCGTGAAATCAATCCTAGAGTGAAAATTTTGCAGTAACAAATTTGACCTAGAGTTAATCCCCCGGACTTCACCCAGCATTCTATCAGGAGCCCTTGCACTACTGGTGTCCGTACATGATCCATCAGAGTATGCAACAAAATAAGTGCAGTAATCAGCCAATGAGGATTGTCCACCTGCAACAAACAAGTCAATAAATCAACAGAATACTACTACAGCTAAGAGGTTATATTGCTTAATAATTATAATAAGCATGAAAACCATGAATTGCTTCTGTTTAAATAGGTTACAAATTGCAATTTTACCAATGCCAAGAAAAATTTATATGGTAGGACATTAAAACTTGGAGCTACATGCCAATTGAATGCGTGTTTTACAAGGTATAAACACTTGAGAAACTTGCCCAAGATGTTAGAATTCGGATAATGGGAATCAAGCATAGAACACACCTTTATTAGCTTGTGGAAAATATTGAGCCCATTGAGGGAGTTCTCCACTATAAGTTACAATTGGGCAGTATCCTTCTGCCTCCCTATTATATGTACAACCAGACAACTGTGTTGTGTTGCAATGATAGGCCCCCTTCCAGAGATTGCAAGGAGAGGTAACAAACTCAGTACCTTGGTTGTGACCCCAATCAAGATTATCTGCCATGCTATAATTGGCTTTGTACCATCCACTATCTTCCAAGAGAGCAAGTGTCATTTTTGAAACTACAGATCTTGTGTCCACAGAACCGGTCATAATCTCATTCATCAAAAGCCTTTTTTCCCAGTGAGATCCTGTAAGTCAATAACTTCATTAGTTGCTAGCATAAAAAAACCTCAACAATGTCCAGCAAGGTGTTCAGAATAAAATAGTTGCTTACTTTAGGTAGTTCACTTGCACAATTCTAAGTGGACATGGATGAGGATAGGGCAGCAAATGAGATAAACTTGCCAAGCAAGGGAGAAGCCTACTTCCTATTCTATTTGGCAAATAATATATAAATTTCCAGCCATTAAATACATAGTGCTATTAGCACAGGAGTTGAGATTCCTAACACTTTCTACAAACATGGGCTGAATACTACTTTATCTCTTATGATCCTTAACAGGAAAATTGAGGTAGGAGGGTTCAAGAATTGCATTAGAAAGCTTTAGACGAGCTTCTGTAATTAGAAACTATAGATAAGCATGCTTGAATTTCTTAAGGACAATTTAGGGAATGCAAAAAGAGGCAGGCAAGAATATTACCAAAAAAATTGATTAATTTGTTTATAGAAAAAATGAAAAGAGATAAACCTGATGTACCACGTCCTCCCCCATCTTCCAGCTCTAAACCAGTAAAATTTTCAGAGAATGCCTGCCATCAATTCTATCGTTAATCTTTTGTTGAAACTGTAAAGCACCACAGAGATGGCTGAGCAAAACTTGAAATATTATACAAACGGAATAGGTTCCCAAGCAAATACCCCGTAGTGATGTCGTGAATACATGACAACTCGTGGAAGAACCACACGGGTTACCATCCTCCCAAGTCTTTCATCCACGACCTGTTCAGTAACCTGGAAAGTAACCAAATAATGATGAGCATCTAAAATGTGTCAAATCAAATGGTGAGATACAACCATGATGCAACAGGTAAAAAAGACTACATGTATGAATTGGAGAAACAACATAGACAACTGTTTTAAATTCATAACAGATACTGTTACAAAATAAGCAGGTGGATTAACTGGAAGGAAGATTTTCTTGTCATTATTAGTTATGACTCTGGAACTAATTTTAAAGACAATCAGATAAGCTTTATCATGCAATCAATATTTGTGATAATCTTGATTTGTAACATACTTTTCTTGGCTAGCACAAAGTTACTACCAGCAATAAACAATTCAAATATACAGAATATACATTATTTTACAAAATGTAATGCAGTATATACCTGATCACGACGTTTTTTCCTTTCATCTCTAAAATGAGCAAAGGCATGTGGGTCAAAACCAAGAACATGCATAACCTGGAACAGATTAAATACGATAAACACCATCACAAAGTTTCTCCCATGTTTCCAAGTACATGCATAAACCAGACCAACCTCATGTATCAGTGTAGCTGACAGCAAAGTCTCGGCCTCAGCTGTCAAATGGCGAGGAGCAACATTTACATGTCCTGCAAAGACAAATACACTATCAGTTACGAAGCCTCTCAAATGAAAGATAAAATTGATCATTCAAACTAGATTATGATCGAAATGATAATCTACCAGCTATGGCACGGCCCCATTGATCCCTTTCGCATGCCACTGCCCAAGCAAGTGTATTTCCAGTTGTAGGTCTTGTAGTCACCAAAAGAACCAAGTCAGCATTGGATACACCCTCTGAGGACAGTGAAAGGAGGGATCATTCCTTACATTTCGCAAATACACAGGTACATATGGGAAGGATTATTGTTAAAAAAAAGCTGCTATATTCACAAAAGGCGTGCAACAATTGAGTTATACCTTCAACATATTCACGAGGAAGTTCCACACCACCATCCTGTCCACAAGCAGAATATCCACTTAATCGCAAGTTTCCTTTGACAGGCTCGACAGCCAATGCTCTCCTAAACCAATTGGCTGTCTGACCCAATGCCTGCAATCAATTGAATTTGCAAACAAGTGTAAAAAGATAAATCCATGTTATGACCAAAACTTATAATTAACTACCACAAGGGAAAAAACTTGTAATGTTTTCCTAAGACTATCAACCAAGCAAATAAAGCAAAAATAATTGAAAAAAGCATTTAACCTTGCGAAGCCGATGTTTTTTGTCCTCTCCTGAAATATCCTCTGCAGTGCAGTTATACCAACAATCACCCAAAATTGGAGGATCGCCATGAGAATTACAAATAGGGAAACCAGGAGGGGCTGCCATTGGAGGCTCTCCAAGCTTTTAAGAAACAAATATCAAATAAAATAAAAAATAGTGAAAGGAAGAATACATCACTGAATCTAAGTAATATGCAAAGCAGAAGATTTAAAAAAAGGTATCAAATACTCACCTTGACAATATCACCAACTTTTCGACAATCTCTCTCAGAAGAGTGGCCTACAGCATCATAATTTAGATATATTCTAATAGATTGCTTTGCATCATTTTTGGGCCCTGACAATGTTGACATTCCAAGTAATGACCTGCCTTTATGCTGAAGGGATTTTGGAAGGCCAGGATCATAAACTTGTGGGGTAATGGAATACACCTTGCGACCAGGTCGCCTTCTCTGTTCAAGTATCTGATCATGGATGCAAGAGTGCGATGCAATGTTCTCACTTCTTCTTCCGAGGCCTCCCCGTTGAAGTTGGTGTTCTTGAGGTATTGCATTTCTGGCCTCCGACCATACCAGCATCAATAGAATCTGAAGCCATAAGGGGAAGGACACTAAAGTATATTAACCAAGTTGAGCTAATCAACCAATCGAAGTACTTAACCGAAATGTATTTAACGAAAATTGAGAAATAAAAATTGTATTTCTAGCTCGCAGTATATTGTAGATCTAGCGCCAATAAAAATTATATTTCTAGCTCGCAACGTCAAAAGGGAAGCTTCAGAACCATGTAAGCTCCACCAAATTTAGTAAGAAGATACGCAACGAAGCTCGCTAACCCAAAAGAGAAATGAGAACTAGATATGATACACTAAATCGGATGCCAGAGTCTAGAGAATAGTTTCACGTAAATCTGGAAAGTTTCCAACGAGAGTCAAGAAGCTGGAGATCAAAGAAAGCAGGATCTTCGAAATTAAAGAACAACAGTATCTAACCGAGAACTTTCCAAATCAAACATTTTTCCCAGAAGCAAACCCTAACTTCCCGGCAAATGTAAGGAACATTTTTCTCTGGACCTTCCATTAAAACAATTTCCATCGTTATATGGAAAAAATCTCAAAAAATATATATTGTTCTTCTTCCGTTTGACCTTAATTAACGCCACCAAACAGAGCCAGAGCATAGTTCAGGAAATGATTTTAAAATGCCTAAACCCTAAACATTTGAGCAACATTGGACTAAAAGAATTGATTTTAATAGAAGGAGTAGAAACTGATCGAGTAGAAGAGCTTACCCCGAACACGACGGCGGCGGATCGAAGCGTACAATCAAATCTAGACGGACTGCATGGACTGCACGGACTGCACCGAACCATTACCTCCATGGAATGGGAAAAACAGTGGTACCCACAATGTTGATTCCATCAATTCGCCGGCGACTTTTCGATCTGCTTTAAGACTAGGAAAAAATCGCAGGCGCTCGTGCATCTTGGAAGTATTGTGAACAACAAAGTAATTAAAGAGTGGCCCTTGGGCCAGAAAGAAGTGAACAGTGTTCCAGGGCAGAAATGAAAAGTCGGGACTTTGATTTTCAGAAAAAATGTGCTGCTATGGAGAGATAAGCTTTCGAATTGCAGAAAACAATAACCGAATTCAACAGTTTGCAGTTCCGATGTCGCGAAAAGGGGACACTGAAAGTCTGAAAGTAAGGTGGAGGCAATGAAAAGGAAAAATCAAATCGGGATGGATTGGGTGGAGTGGGTGGCGAGGAAGCTTAATCTTGCGTGTTTCTTGGTAGTAAATAAATAAATGTATTACACAAATCACGGTAATCATTGTGCTTATCTGATGGAAGTTATTTTACAACGTACAGTGGGTACGTGATTTTCTAACACCATTTTAAACTAGCCAATTAAAAGTCAATATAACACTACCAGAGAGAATTTGATTTGCACATGAGGGCTCGTGAATTGACTCATGGCCTTGAAATGTTCAGGTTGTGAGAATAATGGCGGCACTCTTGTGCTGAATGGCGGTTAGAAATTGTGTGTTTGGAAAATCCGTTGGAAGAAATGAGTCACGGATTCTGAGATGATTCTACTAATTTCGATATATTCTTTACAAATTTTAAAATATTTTTTACGAATTTCAAAATACTTTTATCTTAATTTACATGTACAGTTGGAAAAAATTGTTTCTTAGACAAACACATTGTTGATAGTGTGATGGTTATTTGACAGTTTAGTGTTTGTTTGGCTATAATAAAAGGAGTTGAGGGTGGAGACTGGAGAGGGAATCGGTGACTCGACTCTGATGACAGATTTTCTCTTTTTCCTTGAAAAGCAAAATTTTATTTTCTCTTTTTGCCAGAGTATTTCCACCTGATTTCAATGTTCAGGAGAAAAAGAGAGAACAAACCATACGCCCCTCATATTCTGGCCTTCTAGGATCTTAGAAGACATTGAGCTACATGATAAAACTCTATGCGTATTTGTTTTTGAATTAGACAATAATCCATTCACTGGACACAAAACCCAATAGGTTATTTTTTACGTAACACTAAATAGTGGTAATAAGAAAGCAACATATTACCTATAAAACCAAAACGAAAGCCAGAAAATAACAGAGAGACAACAACATAGCAATCAAAACGTCATTTAATTTCTCCAACATAGCGGATGAAAAACATTTTGAATTGAATTTAAAAAAATATAGAAGTGGATTAAAAAATTATAATTATTTTTTCTTACTTTTTTTCATCTCACTCTAATATTTGATAACATTTTATAAAAGGACCTGTTTAATTTTCTTAAATTCAACTCGCAAAAATAATCCTTTAGAAAGAATAGGGAAAGGGACAAAGAAGAGGACACAGAGGCATGGGAATGATGGGTATTTTATGCATCGATCGAGTCTTACGGTAAAATGCTACATATTTATCAAACCATCCTCAGGTTCCTATCCTCATCCCCACATGTCTTCACTTCTTTAGGTGTGTATTCAACAACTTCACAGCGAAGACCTCACATGAGCTGTCTTTTTTCATATATCTCTCCCTTTTTATAATTCTGTTTGTTATTATTGATGATGGTAAGTCGCTCCCTTCCTCGAGATACAAGGAAACTCTTTCTTCCTGGGCAAAATAAGAAGGATCGAAGCTTAGAGATGAAACAAGATGGATGCCAATGAGAGGACAGAAAAGATTATTGATGGAGCCAGTCGGATCAAGGCAAAGGAAGTGTAAGCAAAACACCCAAAAAAGGGGGCATGTCCCCCAGTTTATGAAGAATGGTGCTTGATTAGGTATGGTGTTTTATTAACCCTCATCAGTGCAAGCCACACTCAAGTTGATCACAATTAATTAATGCGCGTTATACATTTAATATACAATTAACTTATCAGGGTTCGTACGGCTAATCCGTATGTTTACCCCAATGAAATGTATCAAGGATCCAGCTCATCCACTTCATTGGTATATTCACCAAACGGCGCCACATATTTTAATCATAATGCATGGAAGCTGTCTTGATCGATGTGTGTGTGTGTTCACGCCCATATATTTAAATACACCTCTTAATTAAGTCTTCGATTGGTTTTAATGATCTGTGCTTACCGTTGCGTCTTCTCCGCCAATTTAACAGTAGCAACTCGTAGTAGTGTTTACCAGTTATGTATACTTAAACCAGTACGATTTAGGGCGGGTTTGGATGTTAGGTTTGAAACCTAGGTTTCACAGATTCCGAGGTAAAACCTAGGTTTTGAAATGTGATTTATGTTTGGGAAGTTATAGCTTTTACAGATTTCGAGGTAAAAAAGTAAGAAAAAGTGGGTATGAAAGAGAAAAGTAAGAAAGAGAAAGAGAGAAAAAGTAAGAAAGAGGAAAGTAAGAAAGAGTAGTAAAAAGAGAGTATGAAAGAGAAAACCTAG
>JANTPZ010127921.1:0-10302 GCA_025593235.1 Vachellia pachyceras
GTGATATTTTCAGTGACAAGGCTTACTTTGTTGATCTCTTTGTGAGAGCATCAAATGCACCTGCCATAAAGATGTATGAAAAGGTGAGGGTTCTATTCGTCACATGTCATCAGACTTTTTTAACACATGCTACCATCCTTTAATCTGTTAAAAAGAATGCATAAATTTCATGATACCCTCCGTTTACATTTTATCATTAGCTTGCTCTGATTCTTCTAGCAATTTTGGAGACTGCTTAAAGGCTACAAGGGCCCGTTTGGTATGTTGAGAGAGCTTTTGATGAAGGTGGAAGTGAAAATGGGGTGGAGATGAGGTTTAAAAACATGTTTGGTGTGGCCATCTGTCTTAAATATTTTTTCATCGAAATGTATAATTATAATATGAAATGACTAATATACCTTTTGAAATTAAAAAAGAGCCATCGAAGGAGAAGCACCAACACTGGCTACGGACCAAATCACCATTACAGACTAGAACCAGGGAGCAAAAATCCAGAAATCACGGAATCAAAATAAATTAACGACGACCCAGAATTGGACCTAAAGAGCATAAACCCTTAGATCTCAAACCAATATGCTGGCCATCATACAAAAGGAGCAAAATTAGAATCAGATCGGAACCCCAAAATTGCAGAGATAAAAGTCCCAGAAAATAAAAATGGAAATGGAACTACTGAACTATTAGATCATTATCAGAGATAAAAAAAAAAAGTGACACCTGATTCAGATCCATCGATGAGAGTGTGAAAGAGAGAAGGAGAAGGAGATGGTGAAAGTGTCCAAATGTTAGACTTCCATCTGATGAGTTATGGAACTTACTTCCACCATTTTTTATGGAACTGGGTTCCAGGGAGAAACGGTTTTGAATGCACCATATTGGCAAAATATGTGATTCCAGCCTCAGTTGCACTTCCATCCTGCCCACTTCTCACTTGCCAAACAGGGCCCAGGTGATTTGTAAGTTGAGATAGCTGAAATAATACTTTTGGATTGGTCACTTGAGATATGTTCATTTATTTCTAGATAGTTTTGGGTTAATATTATATTTATATGAGCATGATCTGCATTACTACATTTTTTTATGTAACTAATTCAAAGGACCAGTGTTAACTAGTTTTGCCCTCCACCCTAATAAAAATGTCAGCTTGGCTATGTGATATATCGGCGAGTTCTACGCTACTATTCTGGGGAAGAAGATGGATTAGGTGTGCTTCCATGCTCTTGCACTTTTCTATTTCCACTCTTTTAATGAGCTACTTGTTATTTATTATCAATTTGTGCCTTGTTTTTAGATATGAGGAAGGCATTATCGCGTGATACTGAAAAGAAGTCTATCATCCCTCTTAAACGGCCGATTACTCCTGATGAATTAGAGTATGACTAAATCTGCTCTCTAAGGAAACTTTATTGCATGAGCCGCCTTTTGTTTTATTTTGATTTTTTTGAAAGCAAGTTTGTAGGTTATCCATCTTCTGTGTTCCTAACTGATCTGGATATAGAACCTGTAACATATTAGAAACTTGAAGAAGTATCTGTGCTCTTTTTGATAGTTTTCCTGTATAGCCCAGACAAGATAACTGCATTGATGCATTATTACGCTATATCTAGTACACATGCAATAGGAATGAGCAAAGGGAGAGGGAGGGGCAAAAACTATTAGTTTGGCATGTTCCCTAAACATGGATGGGCTTCTGTGGTATAAATGTTTGCCATTCTGAAGCTTCCTTGGCAGTTTTGATGGAAAGGGAAATTTTTCAATGATTGGTAAAATGTCCTGTGTGCCCTTGGTATAACTACTCCATGATAGTGCATTTTTTTAACTAGAACATTACGCATATATATATAATTAAGCAAATGTTCTTAGTTTTACTAAAACAAGAAGTTTAGTATTATTTTTTTTGGCGATAACAAGTTTAGTATTTTGTTATGTCATCATGGTCATTTATGCAGTTTTCGTTTCCCGTCCCTGCGATTTTTAATACTATATCAGAATACCAACGAAAATTTATTATTCTTGATTTCTTTTCTCTCTTTTTTTTGTGGGAAAAGGGGGGGTGTTGACCGTTGTTTTTTCTTTGGGTTGCCTGCAGCGAGGCTGTGAACTTGGAAGGTATTTACAATGTGTTGGATAAGCTTAAAAAAGTGAAGGATTTTTTCGTTAGGTATTTTTTGTGGGTTAGAAAAGGTCTAGTCTTTTTCGGCGGATTGATCCCGGAACCTGTGAAAGAACCCAGTTGAAAAGCGGTCCTAGATGACACACCCCACTATAACATAATTCAGATTTGTTATCAATGTGATAGGAAATTATGTGAAATCTTCGGGCTGAATGACTCTGACTCACTTGTCGTGAATGACCCTGACTCACTAGTCACTAGCACCTTCTCTCATTTCACTTCACATCTACTCAGTTTAGACTATAAAGTTTTCCATTTCCAAAAGCATCGTAAGTACTTCACCTTTTCTTGAGCTGAAGGAAAGCACCATAAATTGCTGACTCTGTTTTGCCATTTGCATCAGCCCATAATGCACGACATGATGCGGTAGGCGCTATGCATAGGCATAGAACATCAAACTTCCAAACTCCTAAGTTAAAAAGTTGCAGATTTTATAGTTTGGGATTAGTCACTTAGAGCTTGTTTGAGATGACGATATTTGTCCAACATCTTTAATCAATTAAAAAATTATTTTTAGGTGAGTTGAAATAAAATTTTTTTCACATGCTTGTTGTGAATTACATATAATTATTTAAAGAAATTAATCTAAACATGTCCAAAATCTGTCTTAATTTGATAACTTATGTTGGGCAAGGATTAGAATGATACTACCCGAAAATTTGGGTGGAAATCACCGCTACTACACAAGTGCCTCAACGGTAAGCGGAAAAGTTTTTATATAAGCAGTGGAAGTGACTTTTAAATTATATTTGGTAGATTGGAAGGACGTGAGATATAATTTTTAATTAATATATATCTGTAATAAGAAAATACTAAAATATCTTTCACCACAAAAAAAATTCTCCTCCTTCCTTGCATCCATGACCATCACTGGTAAGAATCTACCATTGTTGCAAACAAAATCAATCACCTAAACAACTAATCAAAATCTAAACTCAATCAACAAATTATGGTTTTAAGTCCGTGAATAAAAGGATGTGAGATCTTTGAGGATGATGGCATCTTAGATTTGAAGTCGGGCTCCTCAAACTAGTCTTGCTCTTTGTTCCTTCACCGTCCCAAACCAATCGTGTCGTTCTTCGCATCGCATGCCATGTTCTCTGTCCACGTAGAACCATTGTTTGCCACTGTTCTCTATCGTCTTCATCATCATCCTTACCGTTGTCCATCGCTCTTCTTGGTAGTTAGGGAGAAAGGTTGAGGGGAGCAAAATGGTCAAAATCTTAGCTACATGAGAAGTGAAATTGGATTCCCGGGGGGCTGTGATGGAATCGGTTTTCACGAGGAAATTGTTTCCAACCCACCAAATATGCATTAAGGTTATTTCCAGTTTAACTTCCAATTCCATGCTACCAAACGAGCCATAAGGTTTTCTAAGATTTATGTTGGAAGAATTGTCCTCATATTTCAAATAAGAAAAATAATATGTAACAAATACTTGATAAATGAAAGTGATTCATTGATAAAAATCTTTATAGCATGTAAGGTATTATTTATTGAGTAGAATTCTTCCATTTATATTTTACTCGTCAAATTGGAAACATGCATTGAACACATGAGAATGCAGGTATTTGATTTAATCTCCCGGCCGTTCGGCTGCTATGCCTTGGCAGCCTGCGGGTTATGTGAAAGGGATTGAACCGTATGGTTTTCAAATTTAAGGGGTAAATCTAAAATCTGCTGCCCCAACCCCGGTTTCGAAATTGTTAGCCTCATGGAGAAACGCTGTTAATTTTTTATATTATTATTTTGAAAAACTTGTAACGTCAATGATTCTGATCGCCCTTATCCCTTTCTTAATTCCTACTCCGGTTCTTGCCTGGTTGCTTCCTACAGTCCAGTTTAATATAAATCAGAGTTAGATGGAAAAATAAGGAGGTATGAATATATGATCCAATATGAAAGATGAAGTGGGTGATGTCTCGTATTTGGGTCTGCTGAGGCAGTCCACATTTCTGGAATGCGAAGAGGAAGGATGGGTATAATTGGCGTGTGCTTAGTTCACTTGCCACAGTTTTATAATTAAGCACATGGATTCTATATTACAAATAATCTTGTTTGATAAATCCAGCAGCTGTGTAGTTAGTGTTCACTTGCCAAAGTTGGAAGCAAGAAGGCTTCTTCCTGTTCATGAGGATGATGGAGAGGACTGTGTGCTGGCCCACCTGTTCGTATGTTCGCCTCCTGCACAGCACCCAGATGAGATTGAAAGACGTGAAAGCAGAAGGCAGCAAGCAAGGAGCAACAAGGAAATCACGTGCCCTTGTCCTGTGATGAAACTCACAAAGTGGCCAAGTAAGGGTCACATCTCACATGCCCAGTGCCCATTCTCAAAATGGGCTATGCTCCTATATATCAGTTTTATAACCTAATGGCATGAAAAGTTTCTTGAGATGTCCCGGGTTTGATCACCTCAAGACTATTATGACACAGCTAATCCATTTCTTTTATTGGGCCAACTGGTTCTTGAGTTCTCATCGCTTGGGGACAGCGCAGCCCCCATGATGATGGTAACAACCATATCTTGTGTGAGAGTCTGTGGGCAGTGGGATTTCACATTGATGCGTGCACAGTATAGCACGTATGAAGGAACTAATCATGGTGTTTGAAGGAAGGAAGGGGCATTTCATTTCAGATTCGACCAGTGACCACCACCTCCTCCCCAAGCTTCAGTGTCTCACAACTTGACACGCCACTCTGTTTCTGCTAATAGCTTCCCTGCCACACCATATATTCCATCCCACCCCTATCTTATCTATAATTGTCTCTCTCCTTACAGATACATGTCAATTTGCTTCTCAAATAATTCGTTGGCTGAGAGAGAGAGAGAGAGAGAGAGAGAGAGAGCCATGAGATGAGATGACTATTCTGAAAGGATTTAAAGCCATCATATTGAATCCCTCACGCTATCAAGCACTCAATATTGCTTTTCTATTTGACTTATCTCATGTGTTGTTGGTTTCAATCTGCATCACACTTCTTTATGCGGCAATATCTGCAGCACAAATCAATCGGGTCTTGTTCTGCCCCCTTCTCTTCCTCTACTGATTCCATCCATTTTCTCAATCCATATTTGGACTAATCCTAGGTATGGTGGATATATATAGTGTCATTCTCGTATTCGTTAAGTTTAATACTCCTTCCGATCCCAAGTATATAATCTTATTTATTTGTAGTGTAAATTGTATTACAAACAATATCTTATACTTGGGGTTGGAGGGAGGGAACATGCGTATATGATTTTTTTTAAAAAAAGAACATATTGTGAAATAAAATATTAACCTTGCAGTTCTATAATTCATTTACATGCTATTTTTTAATAAAAAAAATATACAGACATCTGGATGTAAAAGAAGTATTGGGTGGTTTTTGGTCTTAGTTTTACATTTTAGGACATGCGGTGCAGAATCTGGGAATTTAAGATTTGGTGGAGCACGGTTCATGATCAAGACCAACGCACCAACTTCTCAACGTGTTCATAGGACAGCCTTGTCTCCCACTTTTATTTTCCCTGCCTCCTTTACCAGGAAAACCATTAGTCCAACAAGCTCAAAACACATCTGTCAACAAACTTAACATCAATTACCAGATAATTTCCCACCGTCTAAATTTGTGCAAACCACGCTGTAAATCTCTCTTTTTAAAAGGAAAAAAAAATTTGGTCTATGTTGGGAAAGTACCATTCTTGCATGTCCAAGTTAGGACGGATTACTGCCAACTCAGACATGTATCAGTACTCCGTGTTTTGTTTTCATACGTTGACTTGATCATTGTCAGTTCTCACATCATACTTCATTTTCATTTTTCGCAGGTATACGATAGATGAAGATGGATGGTTCAATAAACTCACCCATCAAGTAGTCACTTTTTGTACTTTATGCTGCATTCTGATGTTGCTTGTTCTTCTATTAAACATTTTATGAAGCAGCTAGTTCTCAAATGAGACACATATTGGAAGCGTAACTTCTTATTTAAAATTCATGTACAAAACAATGCCTTTTAATTTATACAATTATTTGTGGCTTCAATCATATATCCCCATCTCCTTCGTAAGAAAAGAAAAGTGGTTCATCCAATCACAACCAATGACCTTTGTTTATATTCACATTGAATGTAAACATCCATGGCAGACAACAGACAAAATGATTAAATGACTTTCTCAAATAGAACTTTGGAAATGTGCAAGTCCATAGTTCTTTCATCGCAGAAAGCTTCGTAGTAAAAACTCTTGGCTACCGTGAGGGAAGTGTTCTTGATATTAGAATCAATGTCACTAGAAGATTTTTGAAGCACCAGTTGCACAAGTTCTTGCATCTTTGCCTCTGTTTCTGTGGTGCTGATGCTGTACTCCATACTGCAACTTCCATTCTCATGGGCCTGAAGGGTTCGGAACCCAAAAAAAGAAAGCCTTCAGAAAATGAAAAATGTCAAAAGAATGTTCCTATTGTTTTTTCTTTTCTCTTTCTGCATTTTCCTGGCAAGATGAGATATTATTCATATTCAATTCACTAAACTTTTGAAGACAGAAAGATGGACAGCTATATACTAAGACAAAAGATCATTAGAAACATGACACAGTACTGATATGCGGAACACCTCATCCTTTGATTGACACAAGTGCATTCATTCTGTGTTCACGAAGAAGGTTCAATTATGGGTTGGTGAAAGCTGAAGATAGTGCACAAACACAAACGGCAATTGCTGCGATCTTTTGACTTTAAAGCTGCTCAGTTCACTTTACTAATAATTTCAAAGAGCAATGAGTGAGCAAGTAGAGTTAATAATATGCACTAGAAATGGAGACACTAGCTTGTTTTTTTCCTTTGAGCTTTAGAAGGTGGGGAAGGTAAAAGGAACAAGTTCAAGAGGATAGAGCCAAAAGATGAGAACTTGGAAATTAGCATTCGTCCAGAGGCATATAATGCTTGGTCTGTCATTAACCTTGTCCTTCTGATGACATCGGAGTCTGTAACACACAGTGTTAGTGAGCTGAAGTAGATGCTGGTATTGATGATTGAACAGTAGTTTCTCTGATATCCTGTGGCCTGCGCTTAGGTAAATTATTTGCACCAAAAGCTCTGCTTGTCCTTGCCTCTTGTCTCCTCCAACATGCCAACTTGAAAGCCACTTTTGCCACTACATCATCAAGCAATAAAAATAAATAAATAATAATAGTGGAAACAGAATCAAATGGCAATTGGAGGCAGTACTTTGGTGTGTCATACTTGGACCACCCGTGTTTGATTCTCCATTTCTATTTGTTTTTAAAACTTGTCCTTTCCAACATTTTTTATGTTCCGAACCTTAAACTAACAGAAATGGGAAAAAATGTAATTTTCAAAAAGAAACTCTTTCTCAATGAGTTTAGAAGGAAGCCTCACACTGTGTTGCATGTCACGGCCAATTTTATGACCATGAGATAGAAGAGTTTCCCAAGAGAGTTGATCAATGGTTTTAACCAAAGCCTCCACTAGTCCCTGCCCTGTTTTATACCCATTCAACCTCCTACACACAAGGCCAAAACGCATTATTAAGAGTAAAAAACAAGTCAAATAGAGAATATAAAACATAGGAGTGAGCTGGTAATTAATTTTACCAGCCATTAATGGAGAAGTCCCCTCCATTGATGTAGTGGTTGAATTTCTCAACAAAAGCATTCCTCATTTCTTCACCATCACTAAGATAAGTCGTAATGGTGTCCAGCAAGGCTACTGTTTTGGCCCATGCAGTTCTCTCTGCAGACCTTTCGGGCTCATATATGCTGCATGCTGCCACAAAATAAGCAATCAGAAGAGACCTTCTATTCAATCCAAACTCTCCCAATCTGCATTCTGAGTACCACCTGTTTGGTATTTACAAGTTTATAACTGTCAGAATTGACTGTATATATAGAGCATGTAGAAAAACGAATAATAAAGCATGATCATAATATATTGATGAAGGACATGGTTTTAGCAGCTCCTCTTACTGTTGAATATTGCTCCATTCTGTCTGATGCAGCTCTTGGCAATTGTTGTAATCTAACTTTGCTAGCTCAAGATAAGTGTTATTGCTCACCTTCCGCATCCTGTAAAAAAATAGTGAATAATTTGGTTTATACCATGAAAAGTTGAAAAAACAAAGCCTTTTTTAATATATATTTTTTAAAGATGTATACCTATAAAGGGTTTTCCCAATCCAAATGTCAGTGTCACCACCATATTGATCAATATAAAACCTTGTCTCTATCCGAGGTAAGCTTGCATACCATGGCACGTCCAATGCATAAGCCACCTGTAATGAATAAATATATATTAATTGGTACGAAGTACATACCTACCTACCTGATTGGTCCAACATTATTCTTTGGATATATTAGCACCCATTATTAGCCCAACCTCTCCAGGTAAGTTCTTCATGATGATCCATTTATCTATGAGCTCATTTGCTGCTCTTTTCTCTCTCAGGAATTTTGCTGAGAACTTCTTTGCATCTTCCAGAATCTTCTCTCCTGGAAACCCTACTTGACTTGCCCTATACAGATTGAACATTCCTGTCACCGCTTGTGTTGACTGCCCGGCAATGCAGAAGAACTCTTCATTTCTCTCAAAGTGCTTAAACACATCTGTCAAATACGAACTCATCAAATATTATTTATTAATTATATATTTAATAGCATGAAACGAAATTAAGGGAAAAAATTATATATGAACTTACTGGCTGAAACTTCGTGGCCATGTAATCTTAGCATTCTGAATCCCATCGCTGTGTCATCAATATCCTGAACATTTGAATTCCTCGCCCAACAAATTCCCTTATCGGTCCAATATCTGAAATTGAACATTTACGTATCCATTTTTAATATTTGGCACTTAACAGATTGATATATCTCTCATACTCATAATAATTGATAAAACTAATAGTTCATCATCACTAATATCATATACCTATGAACATAGCTGACACAGTCATCGACCTCTTGCTTAAAATATCTGGATATTCCAAGGCGCTCAAGCCGATCAACGATCCAGATATGTTCGAACAAATCCACCGGGTACACGTTTGGGACTGAAAGGAGAAAAACCATTGGCTTTTTCCCTGAGATCTGATTTAAGTGTGAAAATCATCAAAAAAAGAAGCAAGAAGGGGAAGTTACTTTACCTCCACCATCGAACTTGGTGATTACTTTATTCAAGTAACTGAGGCAATTCTGATCATGAGTCTGCATAAGAGCGAAGGCAGTGGAGGAAGGAGAGAACAAGAAAGAGCCATCTTCACACTGCAATTTTAGAAGCTGCCTCCAGTCCAATCCTGACATGCCCTCCAAGCTATGAAGCAGTGTTGTCGGCACTTTATGCATCATCTCTATCGGTATTCTATCCCGCCAACCCCACCACGCACACAATTCAACGATTCAATAATCACACACTGTGTCAATTAATTAAACACCTTGAAAAGGTGACTCTTTACTTTCTCAGAAACAAAGAAAAAGGCAATTGCAAGATAAGAGTGCTTTGATTCTAATAAACATAGACATGGGCAATCTCTCCTGTAATAATAACAGCCATATTGTGAGTGACTGAACCTCATCTTATATATATATATACCTGGTCAGCTTTACATTTCTCATGGCCAAGATTTGTTTCAGGACTGGAGAATCATCGGGTACTTCAATGTTGAGATCACGAGCTATATCCAGAAGTGAAGGGAAAGCAACTTCAAAACCTATAGGCATATGCTCAGCATTCTCATCCTCAAGCTTGCTGATGTTCTCTCTGAAAAATGCCAGCCCTATACGTATATATATTGAAGTGATTAACATTATAAAGTGCATATGAAAGGAGACATGTTACAGGTACAAGATAAAGCTCACATATATATATATATACACAAGGAGGTGGTTAGTAGCACCTTTCTGGCACTTTTCAGGATGGATATTCCATGTTTTTAATGCAATAACACAAGCCAACGTGTTGATGATTCTATCGTGAGCAGAGAAAACTTGTTTATCGCCCCATGAACCATCAGGAAGCTGGTTGTTCACTATCCATTCGAGGCAAGAAGGGAATTGTGGGACACCACTTCCATTAACATCTTCAACAAGAGCAACCCATGCTGTGTCGTAAGCAGATATGTTGATGTCACCATCA
>JANTPZ010127922.1:0-31279 GCA_025593235.1 Vachellia pachyceras
ATATTTATATTATTAAAATATATATTTATATTATTAAAAATATATATTTATATTATTTTCGGGATCGGGAAAAATCGGGATCGGGAAATGCCAATCCCAATCCCGAATATCAAAATTCCCGATCCCGATTTTTCCCATCGAAAATTTTCGGGACGGGATTCTCGGGATCGGGACGGGAAGTTCGGGATCGAGAATCGTTGGGCAGCCCTATTAATGCTTGATATTTTTATTTACAATGAATATAATATTATATTTTAAAAAATAATAATATTTTTATTTATAATAATATTTTTAAATTTTTAATAAATTTGTATAATATATGTTTTAATTATAATTTTATGATTTTTAATTAATTTTAAGAATAATATATTTTTATTTATTATTTATTTCATTAAAATATATTTTTATTTATAACAACGTATTTTTTTTGTAAATTGATTTTGTAATTATATTTTTTAAATGTTTTATTTATTTTTATAATATGTTTTTAGTTAAAATTATATAATTAATATTTTTAATAAAATTTTATAGTAATATGTTTTTATTATAATAATTTTTTATCTTTATTTTATTAAAGTATTTTTTAATTATAGTAATATTTTATCCTTAAGGGCATTAATGAAATAATAAAAAAATTACATAGGTAAATTTGTTAAATATGAAATAATATTTTTAAAGGAGGCTAAAATGGTGGTTTAGGGGGGATGGAAAGATTTGAACCCTCATCCGAAATTTTAAACCAATAGAGAGGAGGGGAGCATTTTCACTTCTCTTCCTTTCACGACCCTCACCTCCAACCAAGTATATTGATTCCTCCAGCTCCCTTGAGTTGTAGAAGTTGATTTTTTAAAAAATATTTATCACTTGCCAAAAAATATCGAAAAAAATATCAGCTGACTCAGCCTTCTCAGTTTTAGCGTCCATTATCTTTCAACTTAAAAGAATTTTATTTGATCCGTCTAATCTAATTAAAATGATCCCAACAGTCTAATATTTATGACATTTGGGTCGCCTTCAGCGGAGTTGTAGAGTATCCTTATGGAGTTGAAGCAATTCAACGAGTTCTCGAATGGTAATGTTGAATTATTCATTTGAGACAAAGCTAAATCATCTTGGATTGTATTGTATGTAATTGCTCTTTGTGCAATAGGTCTATATATATTACTGTTATTTGTGAAGCGTTTATTCTGTAAATCTACATCTACGCTATTGGATGCTTCGTTGGGAATCTACATTTTACTCGTGAATTTCTGGTAAGTCTCGTTGTATCTGATTTTCCATTTCATTTAAAATTTTGAATTGATCTTGTGCATTGCAACTCTTAACCCTCCTAACACCCAAATTTTGGATAATCATGTCATCAAACAACGAAAACAAAATGAAACAAACAAAAATTCCTGCCGTTGTTATTGTAATTATGTTTTCTTATGCATGTTGTAATTTTAAATGTTAAAAGCTTAGTTTTTCTTTCTATTTTATTTAATAAAAATAAATTAAATTTTCTAATCAAAATCCTACCCAAAAAATTAATAAATAATTATAAATAATAAATAAATTATATTTTAATGTCTTTGAACAACTAGATTAGTTTGTTTTAAAATTTAAAAGTAAAAGTGCTATGGCGGCTTATGATTAATTGGAAAAAGTTAAAAAGTTAAAACAATCTAGTTTATCTCTCAAGACTCTTAGGATTTGTTTGAATCAATGTTACACAAGTGTTTTAATTCTATTAAATGTCTTTCTTTTTCTATACAAAAGAAACAAAAATATTAACTTAAAAAACAAAGAGAAAATAAAATAAAATTAGAGGTAATAAATAGGAATAAATATTACTCACTAATATATTTTATGCATGTAGTTGATGATTTTGATATTATTTTAAATGGTTTTGATACCATTTCAATACCATTTTAAATTGCTCTGATACCATTTAAAAAAGAAGAAAAGAGATTTATAGGTTTTGCATTTTGAGAGAAAATTAATGCATCAATCTTATATACAAAAATATTACGAAGAAAACATGATTCTCATTTGATGTTAAGTAAGGGATTTAAATTAGAGAATATAGGAATATGAATATGACTATGAATACAACGTCACGTATATTAAAATTTTCTTTCAACTTGAGCTATATCTCTAACAAACAATTGAAATGGGGTTAAACAAAAGAGTGACCAATTTGTTATTAGCTGAAATCAAATAACAATAAACATTTTGAGATATCTGATCGATTAGTTTCAGTATCTTGTGGTCCATTATATGTATCATTGTAGTGACTATAACAGTTCTTGAAGAATTTAATTGACTGCATTGGATATGTGGAATAACAAATTTCTCCATCACCAAGATATTCTGCATCTTTTATTCCCCTATAATAGAAGACTTATTTAAATACTCATTTCAGAGGAATCTTTTTCCACCATTTTGGGTTGAAGCACATATATAGTAAAATATTTCATCCTACTCATATATATATATATAAACACTTCTCTTTAAAAAAAGAGTAAAATCTTCTAATTTCTTCCCTATACAATATAAAATCTTAGCAGGTTTTCGTTACAGCCCAAAAATTGATATCATTCTTCAAAGCCCAAAAACATGAGTAAAAAAAATCTTCTAGGAAACAAAAACAAAAATATAGAAGGATGCAATGATGATGGGCTTGTTTGGAGAGGCCGTTGGGAGAGCGATCACATATTCTGAGGTAAATATGTGAGAGAAATTTTATCTCGGTAAGCACATGAATGAATTTTGTAGAGGCCACGAGCCCGATGGTTAGCCTCAAACAAGCACCATAGAGCCATGAGTTACATACATTATACAGAATTGTCAAAGCTTGAGCCTTAACATTGAAGAACTTAGGGAGAACAGCAAAAGAAATTCTTCCGTTATTTTTCTCATGGAAACAAACAAGAGTTATGGAAGAAAAGTTACAGAAGCTTACCTTTTGGATTATTGACCTTAGATTGCACATAGCTAATTCTTCAAAACATATACAATGATAAAATCTTAGCAGGTTTTCGTTACAGCCAGCTTAATATCATGGGAAAATCGCAATAAGGTTAAATGCAAATGAATTCAAGTAAACAGTTGGCTGCAAGCATTCCAACGAAAATGGGGTTCAAAAACCAAGTAATGGACCAATCGTTCATGGTTCAACTGACGAATGGATTCGGCTAATACTCTCACCTAAAAAGAAGAGGGTTTGATTTTGGGGAATGCCACTTTGTTGTGGCTCCAATCGCGGCACTTGGGGAGATAGAAAGAGGCTTGCTTGTCATGCTCCAGTGCATATAGGGACAAGCCCTGTGAATCATGAGTCAAGTGTCTTACCCTTGGATCGTGGATGAGCCCAACCCCTTTTTTAAAGTTGTATACAAAAAAAACCAAGTAATGGGGCTGGATTTAAATGGGGAAAGAGCGTTGAATGAGCTGGAAACCTCCAGACTTGAATGATCAACAAATTCAAGTAGAGAAGGATGGTGGTGATCAATGGTTTAAAACGACAGAAATTGAAGATGATACTGTGGTGCAAAATGTACCAGATCTAATGGTTCTTAGTCTCTCGATGAAAGAGTGTTGAATGAGCTAGGAAAAGCACTTTCATCCATTCAAAACAAAGCACAAGGATTCTACTTTTTGAACATTATTGTGTCTCTTGACCTTGGTTTTTAGTCTCTCCATGAATGCAACTTTCAGGTTCTAGACCTGATCCATCGAGGAAGAGGAGGAGAAGTTTCGACCATAATTCCTATGGAGGATTGGTACCAACAGATGATATCATAATTTGTCTTCATCTTCTTGACTTTGATGATATCATAGTTTGTCTTCATCTTCTTGACTTTGACTCTGAGTGTTCTGTGGTCATTAATTGTCTTCAACTTTTCGTTGCTATTACTGCTGTGGTCCCTCGGACACTATTTTATTTCAATTGACAGGTTTCATACTCAGCCATTAACTTGCGAATTTTGTTGCACCTATGATTAAGTAGGGTTAAATTAGGTTAGATTAGATTGCAAAGGGATAAAACTCAGTAGGAAGAAAAGGCAGAAAAAACCATCAAACTTTTAATTTTTAGTTAAAATAGCACTCTTCTAATATTATTTATAAATATTTTTCAGTGTATTTTACATAAATAAATAAAAACATTAAAATTCATTAATATTATATGAAAAATTAATAATTTTTAAAATTTATCCTTATTTAATACTCCATCGAGTCTTATTATAAATAACATTCTTTGTTATGAGCGAAATCTCATGTATTAGCAAAAATTGGGAGAATGACACATAAGTCCCAAGTAAGCTATTTAACTACAAAAAAGTCCCAAACATTCTCATAATTAATCTCAGGTCCCATGGACCATTTTGTAATACATTGCAGTTAGTAAAAGTCTGAAATACCCTCAAGTGATTTGAAAAGATGTCTGAGGCGGAAGGTGAGATTCATTCTTGCATTCTCGTTTTCTGCAATTATAGGATCTTCTTTTGCTTGTTGATCTGTATGGCCATTTCTCCAGGAAATCGATGGGAAACGCCAATGGTAGAAAAGATGTCTGGACTTCTCATCCAAAACTGATTCATACCGTTGAATCTCACCCTCCAGGACAAGCATCTCAGTTTCGGGCTGCTTCAATCAATCCCATGGCGAATAGTCCACCTCTTAGGGCCTGTTTGGTTTGATGGAGGGGAAAGGGAGGGGATGGATAGGAGGGAAGGGGTAAGGGATGGAAGGGTATAAGGTTATCTTGTTTGGTTTAGTTGAAGGGGAGGGAAGGGGAAGAATTTTTAATGACCTTTTGTTTGGTTCAGGATGGGAAGGGAGGGAAGTTAATAACCAATTTACCATTTTACCCTTACATGTTAATTTATATTTATTTACTTGTGCAATTTATTTAAATTAATTTTCACTAATGAAAATTAATCTCTTCGTCTATGTAATTAATTAAAACAATTATTAAGATGCTTCCCTCATATAATTTATTTAAAAAATAAAAAATAGCATTCATGAAGCCAATATGTATTTATCATCAGCACCTCAATTTTACAAATAGAGCACAAAGCTAAAAAAGCACCGGTCACTCACGCTTCTCTCTACCTTGTGCATTGGGTGGTTATGAATGGCCCTTACCCTACATCCACAAAGCAAGATTTGCTAATACCTCAAGGCAATCAAACAAAACAAAGAATAATGCTAAGTGGTGATCGGTTCATCCAATAACGGCAAGTTGGTGTCTTGCATCATCTCCCTCTAATTGAAAAGATGACTATCTAGAAGGCAATGCTCTGACGCAAACAAGAGGCAACAAAGTTCACATGACAAGTCTCTTGTATATGTAAGGGAACCCCCCGAAGCAGAAAACCCAGCAACTGCTGAAATCAAATCATAGAAAAATGTACATTAGCAACCCATCTACATGAGAGAGTTAGGCCGATGCCGTTCAAAAGAAGAGGAGGACAACACCACAAAACTAATGCCTAAGCGAACTGAAGAAAGCAAGTTCCGACTAGATGAAAATGATGAAGAGGAATGGCTGGGCGGACTGATGAAGGAATGAGCAGAATCATATAAATAAGGGGAAGAATGGAGGGTATTGGTTGTAATAATCAAAATATGATAGGGGCATTTTAGTCCAATTATTTTAGTTCCCTCCAAAACCCCCCCAAATTGGTGGGAACAAAAAGGGAGGGAAGGAAGGGAAGAGAAAATGTTATTTTTCATCCCTTCCCTCCAACACATTGAAACCAAACAAGGGGAGGGTCTCATTAAACCCCCCATTCCCTCCCTTTCCCTCCAACCAAACACAGCCTTAGTCTCGGCCGATCTCAATCACTGGTCTTGTTCGCTCCTCAAGTTTCGACCTTCTTCTTTATGCCCCTACTTTAATTTTCTCTGCATGCTTGTCCTTATTCTTGCACTTCTGCTGGCCTTAGGTGCAATTTTTTTTCTCAGCTTGCCCTGATTTCTTTGACGTTGTCGCAATGATTCTTAGTAAAGATTATAGTTCATGTTTTGGGCAACCTTTCTGCTTTTATTCATTGTGTGGTTTTGAGTTACTTGAAGGATGAGTGGTTTTGAGTGAGTGTATTATAGAATGCTTCAAGTGGCCGTTAACATAAGAATCAAATAAGTGGTGTCTGACATTTTTGAGCCATTAATATTTTGTGGTATTGTGTGTTGAAACTCGTCATTAAAATTGATGGTGTTTGCTGTTTGGTTTTGGGCAGCCACAACACTAACTAGCTGGTACCTGATGGTTACAATTTGCACACTTCATGTTGCCCAGCCTCAATTTCTTTAAGGCCAAATCCATTGACATGTCTTAAGGCTGGAAAGGAAATTCATCGATGATGTAAGACTTGTAAGAATCCCAACCCAAGTTGATGTATATTTTGTTGGGGATGCAAATGTATATTTTATTTAACCATGTATTTTTTGACTTCATGTGTAGACCACATATTTTTGGCAATATGTAAATGTATATAATGGTAAAGGAAAGTTGGATATATGGATATAACATGGTGTTATATAATATGGTTTCAATTCTTTTGTTACCAAGTGCTAGGGTTGTTAATGACAATTGGTGGGATTGTAACTTATAGCTATTGGGGTTGTTAATGGCAGCTGATTAGATTGTAAATGGCAGCTGCTAGGGTTATAAATGGCAGCTGGTGGGGTTGTTAATGGCAGCTGCTGGGGTTGTAACTTACAGCTGGTGTGGTTGTTAATGGCAACTAGTGGGGTTGTTAAATACTGCTGTTAGGGTTGTTAATAGCAGCTGGTGGAGTTGTCAGTGATAGTTGCTTGGGTTGTAAATGGGTGCTACTGGGGAATTGTACACATTTAGATGTTCCTTTCAGGTTGTTAATTTATCCCACCAACTGTAATTAACAACCCCAGCAGCTGTAATCAACAACCCCAGCAGCTGTCAGTAACAACCTCAGCAGCTGTCAGTAACAACCTCATCAACTGTTATTTACAACCCGAGCAGCCTTCATTAACAATCCCACCAGACATCATTTACAACCCTAGCATTCGTCATTAACAACCCCACCAGACATCATTTACAACCCAAGCAGCTGCATTAACAACCCCACCGGGCATCATTTACAACTCCAGCAGCTGGCATTAACAACCCTAGTAGGCAGCATTAACAACCCTAACAGCTATTATTGACAATTACACTAGCATTCATTAACAACTACGATTGTGTATTTATGAATGTGTATTTGACATTTGGACATGTAATTTGAAATTTCAATGTTACAATCTTGTACATTCAAAGCATGAATTTACAACTTGTACTTTCAAAGCATGAAGTTACAAATGATATTATAAGTAATAAAACCAGTTTTACACTTTACATATAAGTAGCAATAGATTTACAACCCGAAAGGAACATCTAAATATGTACAATTAAAAATGGTCTTAAATTTCGGATGACCCTCAATAGAAAAGTGCTTAACAGCCAAATGGTTTTTGGGCCCATAGGTCCCTCCCTCCACTGGGGGTCTTTGTAATCTAACAATGCATGCATTTCTAGGGATGCTTGACTCTTTTAATGATGATCTCTTCATATTAATATGGCTAGAGGGAACATAGAGATCCTTTTTTGTCTGCTTCTCTTTGGGACCGTAAGATGGTTTCCAAGTAAGGAATGTTTCAAATTTGATCCAGCAGCAGCTGCCCTTTGACGTTTTTGGAAAGCTTGTGAAGAAGGGACAAAAGGAACTGAGAATGGATGGCTAAGGCTTGAGAGAGGGCGGTATTTGCTGCGAGCTCACTTTCAGATGACAGGCTGATCAAAGGCATTCTCACCTGATGAAGAACTACTGCTTTCAAAAACAGAGACCGAACTTTAGATTTGGAATTGGAGGAAATCATTGCCGTTGGAAGAGACTTTTGGATTGGGAATGCTTTTGATACATGTCACTTCAGTAGTCTCTAGCAATTGTTCTACTGAGGAAATCTCAGCGTGCTGCAATACCAAATAATGAAGAAAACAAAAGGAAAAGGATCAGATGCAATATGAATTAGCAAATTATTTATCCGGAAATCAGTGGAGTGATACATATAACCCAAAAAAAAAAAAATAGTGTGATAAGCCAAAGAGGAACATAGTACAAATTCTTCCAACATTTACATGTAAATCCCCAGAGCGCATCACATGAGAAGATAATAATTTATAAAAATTGCAAAATTCGTTTCCTTGTTGTCATACACAAATTAATTCTAAGACATTTGACATGTTTTGCTTAAAAAAACATGCTTCAATAGAATTAATCTTTACAGGTGGTTTTAATGGAAGAAGACATTTGACATGTTTTGCTGCTTTGCTGACAATAAGTAAAACATGTCTATTGAAAAACATGCATAAAGTAAGCTAATCCACATGCTAGTTTCATCTTAAGAAAAGAGACGAGTTATGAAAGAATGGAAGGATTCTAAATAATCTAAACAAATGCTCAAAACTCAAAACATGGGAAACGAAAAATGACATGTACTGATTGTCATTAATTTTCAAGTTTAATATTTCTAAATAGGTTCATAATACATAGACATCAATTCAATTATTCCCTCCATTAAATAATAATGGATCAAAACCATATCAACCACATGAACAAAGAAACATTCCGAAATAACTGAAAATTGAGTTTAAGGACTAACCATATCCTTTGACACCTCCCATGGTGCACCAATTATAACCTTATCCACATAGCGGCATGCCAAAACACTTAGACTTCTCTCATGAAGATTCATGATAGGACGATGTGCTCCTCTACTTGCACTATAAAGACATAAGCAAAACATATCAAGATTGTCCAACACTGACAACCTTGAGCATTTAGAAGACTTGCACTATAAAGACATTAGCAAAACATGTTTCACTTATTGTCAGCAAAGAAGCAAAATATGTCTTACTTTATGCATGTTTTTCAATAGACATGTTTCACTTATTGTCAGCAAAGCAGCAATGACGACAAATAAATGAATAATCATATAAAAAAGGAAATGAATTCTTATAGAAATTACACCCACCTGAGGCAAGGTTGGTTATGTATACAACTGAGGGGGTGTTCTCTTGAAAGAGGCGCACAATGGCGAGCTCATCGGTCTGTAATTTTCGGGGTGTAGTGACCACGAAGGCAGAGGCGGGGTCAACATCGGCAAGAAAGAGGGCAAAAGATAAAGCCGCGAAGGTAAAGAGAATGAGGAAAGAATCAAAAGCTGATGAAAGAGGGGTTTTAATGGTGCCGAGTTTGAGAAAACATGTGGGAGTGTTGGTTGGAAAGCAGCGACAGGTTGGAAGAAAAGAAGAGCGAATAAGAGAAAGGGGAGGCGAAAGAAGGAGAATGATTCTGTACGAATGGAGATGAAGGGATTTGGGAAGATAAGGCGAAGGCTTCTTCAGCGGGAGAGTGCCGTGAAACAGTGTGGAAACCACCGATGAAGTAGCAGTCGCCATATCTGTCTGGACAGCAGAAGCCGTCTACTCTGCCAGTGGATTGACTTGAGTCGCGGATGATAGAGTCTTTTTTTAAGGGCATTTGAGACATTGCACAATTAAAATTTATTACAGAAAAGTCCCATGGGACTTAAGAATAATTATTGGGACCTTTTTGTGGTTAAATGGCTTAACTGGGACCTCAGTGTAATTTTCCTTAAAAAAATTTCTTTTTCTAAAAATCAATGCATTTTTTACATGTTATCCCTAATTAATTGCATGTCTCTTGTCTTCATAAATAATAGTATGTTTGGAGAGAAAAAAAACATATCACTTACATATTTATTATTTTTAATTTATTTTAATCCTCAGTCCGTTTTATGTAATTTAGGTAATTTTTAAGCTATGAATAAGTGGATTTGTTGTAGAATTGCAAACTTTGAAAAGCATTTAGACTGTGAACTAAGCCATTTGAGAAATTATCATCTTAATCCCTATTTAATGAAAAATAAAATTGTTCATCTTTAAGTAAAAAAATTAATGACTTATAGATATGATTAACGAAAGTATTTTCTTTATGTCTTGTAAATAGAATTGAAAGAGTAGTGTAAACTACTAATATAAAAACTACACATTTAATGGTCATCAATTAGCTAAGTAAAATACTTCAAAATAAGTTATATTAGACAAATTGACATAAAACTCCGTTAACATTCTTTCCCTTATAAATTTCGGCCAAGAGGAGAAAAAAGCATGGTGTGTGAAACCGAACCGGACCGGCCGGTTCAGACCGGAAACCGGTGAACCGGCCGGAAAACCGGTCCGATCTGGTAACTGACCCCGGGTTAGTTCAAACCAGATCAAATCGGCGTGAACCAGATTGACCCAGTAGTAACCTGGCTGAACCGCCGAGTTGGACGGGTCAGTCGGGTTAAATTTTTTCAATGAATAAAGGATGAAACGGCGTCGTTTCATCCTAAAAAAAATAAAAAAATTAAAATAAAGTAAAAAAAGAATTTGTATGCCGGCCCCTGCCCCTACCTTTCGACAGATTCCCGTTCCCCTTCTTTGCGCCTAAGCTCGTTTGGGAGAGAGCAGCCATAAATCCGTCTCCTTTGATGCCCCTGATGTTTTGAAAATTGGAAGATTTACAGGCGTTTCACTCGCGAATGGCCTCAGTGCGTCTGCCCTCCTCTGCGACCGCCCCTCTGATTCAAAGCTCACTGAACATGGCGGACAAGGCGGTTACTGTAAGAACCCGAAAGTTCATGACCAACCGTCTGTTATCAAGAAAATAATTTGTCATTGATGTACTTCATCGTGGGAGGCCAAACGTATCGAAGGCGGAACTTGAGGAGAAGCTAGCAAGAATGTATGATGTCAAAGACCCTAATGCGATTTTTGTCTTCAAGTTTAGAACTCACTTTGGAGGCGGGAAATCAACTGGATTTGGTTTAATTTACGATGTGATGTGAGTAATGAAGATTTCTCGAGCCATGTGAGTTGCAGTGAGAAGAGAAGGTCAGAGCATATATGTCTCACGTGGGAGAGAGAAAGCTGTCATTTCTGATTTGTCTTATTGACCACAAAGAAATAGAATAAAAATAAAAAAAATTATATGTATACATGTGTGAGATATCTGTATATACTATATACAAACCTTATATTTACTTATTTGTAGAATAAATATTGTAAAATTATAAAAAAGTTAAATAATAGATAAATTATAAAATATTATTAATTTTAATTTTATTGTAAAATAAATATTATTGTAAATTATATTTTTTATTTTTCACCGGTTTGACCCCCGGTTTGACTCCGGTCTGACCCACTGACCCTTAACCCACTAACTTGTCCGGTTCAATCACCGATCCGGTTTCCTGTACCTTAAAAAAAGTGAGAGGAAAAACAAAAACAACATACTTTCATCAAATCAAAACAAAGCACAAGGATTTTACTTTATGAACATTTTGTCTTGACCTTGGTTCTAGTCTCTTAATGGATTGCAGCTTTCAGGTTCTTGGCCTGATCGAGGAAGAGGAGAAGTTTCAACCAATATTCCTATAGATGATTAGTATCAACAGAATATGTTTGGAAATCCTGTTTTCCTAATGGGCAAGTAAGTCAAGATAAAAAATATCTCGAAATCTGTAAAAATAATCTTTAAATCCGTAAAACTATCTTGAAATCCGTAAAATATTCTCGGAAGCCGTAATTCATTTCTCCCAACGGATTTTCCAAACACACACAATATATTGTCTTCACCTTTTTGACTTTGATTCTCGGTATTTTGTAGCCATTACTCACATGATGGTATGGAATGATAACGCTTTATTTATACTTATTTATAAATCATTTCATTAAATTATATATATAAATTCATATAGTAGATATTAAATATGGATAAAATTATAAAGTTGTTGAATTTTAAAGTAGAATTCATATGGTCTAAAGTTTTTCTTGATATGTGAAATATGTTCAAAATGATTTATAAATAGAATCAGTATGTTTATAAATCTAAATTTTCATTTATCATGCACACACATGTATCATTAACTGGATTGATCTCTGGCAAAAAAAAACATTATTTATTTATGGCTTTATAATTTTCTTCAATTAAGAGATATGACAGAAAAATCAAACTTAATCTACAAATAGTTAATTAAATTAATCCTGTATTACATTTCACTACCAATTATTGATTGTTGAAATCGTTTTTAGTTCCTGCAAAGATGGAAACCAAAAATTTGAAATCACAGGCAATAAGTCTCCTTTTTTCTATGGAAATACGCACATCAAATATGTTTTTGTGTGTGTGTGTAAATATATGCAGAGAGAGAGAGAGAGGTTTCATCATCAATTAAGTCGAATTCGGCTGATCAATTACGAGATTTATCGTTTTTAGATCCCATTTGGTAGAAGCTATAGCTAGTTTCAATGGCCGATTCAGGTCCTGGTGAAGTTA
Source organism: Vachellia pachyceras (assembly GCA_025593235.1). NCBI lineage: Eukaryota > Viridiplantae > Streptophyta > Magnoliopsida > Fabales > Fabaceae > Vachellia > Vachellia pachyceras. The sequence goes on from JANTPZ010127922.1 coordinate 12,411, forward strand.
CCTTAGATGTGGCTACTGAAGAAGTCATGGCCAACGAAATGGTGGCAGATATTTTGGAGCAGGAGGAAGAACAGAAGATAAGCACAATGACACAGAGGCAGTCCAATGGATTTAGCCGCAAAGTGATGCGTGAGCTTATGGAAATGAAGCGCCGGGATGATATATGGTTTCTTCGCAACCAAAAGACACGTAATCTGATGAACATGCTGCACAGTTCATTAGTTACTGATGACATACAGATTCATGGCAACGAGAAGATGCGTGAACTGATGGAAAAGCAGTTCAGCTCTTCATCAGTTGATGATGGTATGCCATTTTGGGACAACATGGTACGTATTATGTATCCTGTGTTGTACGAGGCAGCTTGTGACAAAAATACAGATGCAGATAGATTTGTTGTACTGGAGCAAGTATGTACACAAAAGAAGGTTGGCTTGGCCACCATCTTCAATGATCATGTCTCTCCCATAGGTGATTCGTTGCTTCATGTTGCAGCCGAACGCGGGAGTGAACAAGTTGTGTGGCTTATTGCTTTTCACTATCCTAAGCTTCTGTACAAGACAAATATGAAAGGTGATACTCCTCTTCATGTTGCTGCAAAAGCGAAGAATGTCGTCGCCATTAAGCACATTCTCGACATGGATAAACATTTTATGACATCTGAGGAGGACGAGGCTGAATCATCTGTGGATAAAGTGGAGTTGATAATGTTACGCAACAATTATGGGAGGACGGCTTTGCACGAAGCTGTTTTGAGCAAGGATTATGCTGTCGTTCTTTTCCTTCTACTTTCACAAAAGAAAAGTGATCGAACCATGTATTGGACATGGAACTACTATCATGATTGTAAATCGCCAATGTATTTAGCTGTCCTGACAAAGACTGAGGATATTGTTGATCTTCTCTTGAGGTTAATTCCAATCCCAACAGGCAAGGCTATTTCAATTGGCAACTCTCCTCTTCATGCTGCAATGTCAGAACGAAATGAAAGTAAGCGTACTCCTAATTTAGTTAGAAAAACATTCAACTTCGTGTTTGTTTCACTTTTTCCTAATATATATGTTTGTTTTTTGCAAGAAGATCTAATGAAGATGATCGTTGATACAAGAAAAGAGCTATTGTATCAGAGAGATGAGGACAACAACACTCCACTTCATTATGCAGCATATACTGGTTACGTGGAAGGAGTTTGCATAATGTTAGAGAAAGCTCCCATGGTTGCTTTTCAATGAAACTCAGATAGCAATCTTCCAATTCACCTTGCCTACGGAAAGCGCAAGGTTAAAGTGGTCAAAAAGTTGCTTGAAATAAAAGAGTGGCCTGATAATGCTGGACTTCTTTTGAATAATAAAGGTCAGAACATCCTTCACATAGCAGCAATGAAGGGAGCAGAAAATGTGATAAAATATCTACTGAAGCACCCCAAGATTCATAATGACATAGTAGTGAATGAGAGAGATGTAAACGGAGATACCCGTTTACATTTGGCTTCAAGAAAATTGCGTCTTTGGACTCTACTCCTTGTGTCACGAGACAAAAATGATCAATGTGAACTTAGTCAATAACCAAGGTTTTACAGCTCGAGATGTTGTTTTCATGCAAAGCAAAATTCCTATGACAAGTCAAGAGGTATGATAGATAAGAGTGTGTGTCTATATATATATATATATATCAGCTGTCTTGTTTTTATTAACGCTTTCTAAATGGTTTTGGTTGGTTCTAGACAATTCTTTTCTTTCTGGTCAGAATAGACACTTGTTTTCCTAATAAAAATATAATATAGCTTGTAAGCATGTTTGATTTGATTGCCTTGCAGCTTCTAGCATATGTAATTTTAAGAGGTGCCGGTGTGCCCCTGATGGCATATAAGCTGGGCATACCACCCACAAGATCTATCAACAAAGAATGGAATGTGAAAGAAGTAGCCAATACATTCATTCTTGTGCCCATACTAATAGCCACAGTGACATTTGCAGCTGGTTTCACAGTACCAGGTGGTTTTTACTCATCAGATGGCTCAATCACAAAAGAAAGAGGCATGGCACTTTTGAGCGATCAAACACTGTTCAAGATATTCATGGCCTTCAACACTGTTGCTATGCATAGCTAGCTCCACTATTGGATCTATCATTCTTCTGTGGTTCCCAATTGGAGATCCTCGTATGCGAGAAGGGGGCATATAGATTTGCTCTGACATTTGTTTGTGGCCCCTTTAGCAATGCCCGTTGCGTTTCTAACTGCTATACGTTTGACTGTGTGCAATAACACTTTGCTTGCAGATGTTATTAATCTCATTGGACTCGTCTCTATTTCCTTGATCATAGCTTTTCTTGTTGTAGCATTTTTTCCTCTTGGTATTCGTCTTCCCGTATTTCGTCAAACTGGAGACACATTTATTTGGATCGTTATGGTTTTATTTTATGGATGCTTTGATGTTTAGACTGGCAATATCGCCGGTGAAGTCGACGATTTGATGCAAGGTATCAAATCAAATGAAGTATTTACCAACTGATATGTATGAGATTACGTATAAATTATTTATAGTTCATGTAATCTACGAGTTGTTTTGTGTGACTATGAATAAAAAGCTCGTTTTAACATCGTTATGGAAGTCGGAGGACAAAGTTTGCTTTATTTCCTCTTTTCAATAAAATATTCCGCGTTTAAAGGTAATGGAGATGGGGGACAGATAGGAGAAAAAATAGGCATTAAAAAATAATCAATAGAGTTTGTTTACGTTGTTGGAGATTCCAAATTTTATGTATAGTTAGAAGAATTGGGGTGCAAATCTATCTACTCACGAAGCATTTTGTTGTAGGCACATGCAAAACCGTCGTGACCATTCAAAACTGTGTATTTTTGCTTTTTGAGCAATTTTATTCAAAAGAGAGAGTTCTAGGATTATGTTTTGCATTTCTAAGTTTGGTTCATTCAAACAAAATTGGGAAATTGGATTAGAACAAACATAATTTGGTGTAGTGATTTGCCACAGAACCAAGCTACTTATTGTGTCCGTTTGGGAACGCGGTAGAGAAGTATTTTTACGCATGTCGAGATTAATATGTGGAGGAGATTATCTCGTTTTACGGAAAAATACTGTTGAACGTGCTTTTACCAAACAAGCAAATTATAGCACTGGCAGGGGAGAGCTCAGCGAGAATCAAACATTTGTCTATACCTTTAATTACGCACCTACAAGGGATCCAGAGATGTCGGCTTCTCACTTCGTGTCCCAGAAGTCCTTGGTGGAGGCGCGTGCAGTGTAATTAGAAGAACCCACTCACATTTTTCTCTTCCCTCAATCAGAAGAGCATGTTCATACGTGAGGTTCAGAAACCACATGGCTTAAAATACAATCATTAATGGCTGCTCAAAACAAAATCAGCATGTAATTCAACAGTTGTTGAATTCTATTAAACCCTTTTATTTCATTGCACCAAATACTGAAACAAAGGTGTTACGCCCTAAAATTTAGAGGTGATTGACACGGATTATGAGAGATCTCACACTCTGTAAGCCTTTGATTTGTAAACATATGTTATTCGTCAAACTGCTAAATAACACAATGAGCCATTTCCTTTCTCAATATTATGCCATAAAAACATTGTGTTGTCAACATATAGTAAAGCACAGGGACCTCACCTATAGACTACGTGGATCGTCTAACCTTTATAAATAATGCATACACATAAGTTTTTATATAAGTCAAACAGCATTACAGCAGCTACAACATAAGCCAACGTCTTTCGTAATGACAATGAGGCTTTTCATTGCTCAACCAGAGGCATAGGGTCAACTGGGCTATCTGAAGCTAAAATAAATTTCAGGTGAATAACATCCCATAAATATAATTGTCTAAATTTAAGAAAGTAATCTAAATGCTTCCATTACAATAAATATCGTAACAAATCTCAGTTTCTACAGGGTATAATCAAGTCACATTTGAGATTGTATAATAAATCATTTTTCAAAGAATCTCAATTACGTATTAAAACCATTCGTTTACCAAAATCGATTTAAAAATAATATTCAAATCTTAATTGTTCATAGGACTTCAATAGAATAGAATATCAGGAGTGAACACACAGTCCACACAAGTAAATAACCAGGCACAGCTCGAGGCCATGAAAAAAGGCGTGAACACACAGTTTATGAGGGTAAGTAATTAACCAACAGGCGCAGCTCAAGGCCACGAATAACGGGCGTTGGGATAACCCTATGAATAACAAGCATGAGTCAATGCCCACGAATATCAAGCGAGCTTGAAATTAACCATGGTGCACCAAGGACTAAAAATACTGCTGTTAGTAACCAGCGTTTTGTATTCAGTCCTTTCAAAAACATATTCAAGCATGCATGTGATCAACTTTCAAGTCGCCTTTAATAATAAACTATTTTGAAATGATTTGTAACAAGGATCCTAACATGAAAGTTTGCAAATAATATATCAAAACCATTATCAAGTATGCATAGAGTATATATCAACATCATTTTCAAGCATGCGTAAAGCATGAAAAGCATTATTTCTTTATGTCGTCTCTATACATAAATTAAAATTCTATAAAGTCTTTCTTTCAACTTCCACATTTAAGTATCCAATTCAAATAAAATTGGACACAAATGAATAACATTAAATCAGTTCCTCAAACATTTCTCTTCATAATGTAAATGAGAAAGTAAAGCATTATTTATAAAAAACTATAATTCTGATAAACCTTTATCAATGAAACCGTACTCAAAATATAATAACAAATAACAAATATCAAGATATGAAGATAGTAAAGCATTATTTATAAAAAAAATATAATGGGACGCTATTCACTCACATTTATACTCTCAATTTATAACATTTCTCTATCCTTCAGCTTTCAACTCATTTTCTCGTTCATCTTCTAACAATAATATATACAATATTCAATAAGCACCAATAATATTCCTAAATTTATAATCAGCTTCGAAAAATCATCACTTATTCCAAAAAACTCTGAATGCAATGATTCAAGTATCCATTAAAGCCCTTTACATCCTCTTTCAAAGAAAATTACCATTCACAGTTTATCATCAACCCAGATTCCAAAATTAGTGCTCCAAAGTTCTGCTTATTTGCTAATTTCTCCATATTTTCCAGATTTTAAAACTAAATTTTGGTAGCCCATAATTAACAATTTACTTATCCAAATATTGCAATGTATGCCTCATTTGAAATCTTATCATGAGTACTATTTACTTGCCAAATTTCATGATTAATAAAAACCATTTGACCGTTTAAAAATCTGTTCAAATGTAGCAGTCCAAAATGGAACCTTAATTGTTTTTAATTCAACAATCTTTATCGCTTCAACAATTTCTAACTTCTCATGACCATACTAAACAAACTTTAGTATATACATATATATCATTAAGCTTCCATTTCAGAAATCCATCGATTGCATTCAATTTTTGTCAAATAGTGACAAAAATGTAATCTTGAATAATTTTATCCTTGGTTCAAAAATAGCCCACCTTCAACATTTTATAAAAACAACAGTTTTCTAATGATTTATGCCCGAATTTATACTCAAAACCTTAACCAAACCAGAAACCCCCAATTCCATATTATTGTGTATACATGTATATATATATATATGTGTGTGTGTGTGTGTGTGTGTGTGGGCGCGCGCGCGCGCGCATACACGCTTGGGATTATTGTTTACCAAGAAAATACCGAAACAGTGGGTTTGGACTCAATCACTTTCAGTCCCACTTAACAGCTCCCTTTCTCTTTTAAATAAATTCAACACTTCACAAAATCCCTTTTTTTCCTTTTAAATCTGAATTTCCAGATTAGCACCACCTTTATTTCCATACGTCCATACCCCACTGGAATCATTTATGATCAAACACTTATATCTCCATTTAAACTCCTTTCTCCTATATTCATTGTCCATTTACAACATACATACGCACATACCTGTACCCACAAGCGCACACACCAACATATATATATATATATCAACAGTTCTTTGAGCTCAATTTTTCAATTCCACTATCAACGTGTGTGTCCTTCCTTCCCTTTTTTAATTCCTTCAGAAACCAAAATATGAAGAGGTTACTGTTCACGTGAACACTAACCGCGCGCACTGAACATCAACAAAACCAAGAAAAATTTTCTAAAGAAACACTCCATACAATTTAAGGAAGCTATAATCTTATTTATAACTTGATTTAATCGGTAAAAACTATCATTTTTCTAGTCCCAACTCAACCCTTGAAATCTCAAAGCAGTGGAAATAGAAAAATCTGAAGGTAGAGATTGTTCAGGGAGCCCACCTAGATCCAAATCCATGCTTATACAGGCGAAAAACGTTTTTCTCCAGTGAAAAATGGCACCGCTATGTTCGATGCTTTCTCCTTCCTTAGCTCGCTTCGTGCTCGCGTCTTCTGGATGGAAAACCGAATGAGGAACAGTGAAGAAGTGCTGAGGGCAAGATATTAAAAGTGTGAGAGGTATCTTCCAAGGCGGGATGTGGCGGCATTGCTAGAGATCATTTGGGGACTTGGATTGTTGGGTTCGCCAAGTCATTGGGCCTTTGTAGTGCTTACGAAGAGGAGGAATGGGCTTTTCTTAGAGCCTTGGAAATAGCTCGGATGAATGGGTTCAAACTGGTTGCCATTGAATCTGATCATCAGCAACTGGTGGATAATATCAACTCGGAAGATGGGAATCATAATACTGATTTATTACTTCTGGAAATTAGGTCACTCTTGGACTTGGATTGGAGAGTGATTGTGCAATATGTTCCGAGGGAAGTCAACATGGTTGCTGATGCATTAGCGAAGGAGGCCATCAATAGGTCTGCATCATATGAGTCCTGCCCTCCACACCTGCAGGATTTATGGGAAACCGATCTTGGGACTCTGTCCCCTCATAGTGTAGCTTAGCTCTTTTCTTTGAGCCTTTGTGCTCTCTTTTGTTACCAAAAAAAAAAGTGTGGGAGGGGAAATGACATCCCTGCCCTTCCACACTTTTACCCTTTTTATTCTAGTACTTCTTCTCTCTTTTTATTTCTAACCCTCTTTTTTTTGCCGAATACTACAAAAGGACAGGGCAGGCTTCCGTGTTTTTGGTTATGCATTATGATATCAATATATTATAATCATGTGTGTTTCATTGATCATATAGTTAATAGGTGATGGCTCAATATTACATGAATGCAGTGCCTAGATTGAATGATGAACAATGGATCCAGCTACAGAGAAAAGTGCATGTAATAACTAGTTGCATGAAAATCTTAGCGCTAGATGCATAAAGGAATAGTATACATGAGCTTAGCCAAAAAAATTAGATTCATATAACCAAGGGGTTGGTTTTAAAAGAAGAGGTTAGTCTCTCACAATATGATAAAAAAATTGTTCAAATCTGCACGGAAAAATGTGTTCACGTAATTGTTTCTTATAGGTGGATGGGTACTTTAATAAAAAAAAGGGCTAATAACATTTGAATTATAAAAATCCCAAATTTTGCTGACAATTCCCCAGAAGGGAGAAAGTCACCATAATATACCATCCCAGCTACAGAATCTTGTCCCATATTCATTTTGTTTCCTAATTTGTAATTCAGATTACTAATGAGGTTGTGAGACGCAGCCTACGGATAAAGGCTTCGTCAGATTGGTATATTAGACGTTCTCTCTACCTCTCTCGGACTTGTTCTCCCATAACCTCTGCTATTCTTTGGTCCTTTCATGTGTATTTTGAACCGTTTTCATATTGCTCCATTTATATCTCTGAGATTTTAATCTATCTATCTATCTATATATATATATATCTCAACGTATTTCAGACTATTACCGTGTCAGTTAATTGCAGAATTCAAGATGATACCATCAAATTCTGGACCTTATTTGGGCTGGGATTCTGAAATAGACAATTGTTCCAAATTTCATGAGAATTGGATTTGATTTGCGTTACTCTAACTTATTCGAAAATCTTACTTTGTGGAGACTTTTGGCTATGCTATTGGAATGTATTGTGAATTTTGTTGCTGCTGTTGACACTTTTGCTAAGATTAAATTGACGGTTTTCTTACTTCACCATCAAGTTGTGAGTTTTGTTGCTGGCTTGCTGCCATGATTAAGTAGGATAAAGTTAAGTTAGATTAGATTGTAAAGGGAAGAAACTCAGCAGGAAGAGAAGGCAAAAATCAAACAAACGTTAAAATTTCTATTTTCTTTTTAATTTAAATAATGCTCATCTGATCTTATTTATAAATCTTTTTGGGTATAATTTACATAAAACATTAAACTTCATTAACTTTATTTTAAAGTTAATAAATTTTAAAATTTATAATTATTTAATACTCCATCCAGCCTTATTTATAAACAATATTCTCTATTATGAGCTTAAACTCATACATAAGGAAAAAATTCAGTGTCTAAAAATTAAAAATTTAATGTTTTCCACAGCAAACATTCTCCGTCTTCCTTTTGCTTCCTGTAATGCATTCCCAACAACAAACAAATTTCATTAACCACTGATACTAACGATAATGATCATAAACAAAAATAATCAATCACAAAAAACAGCATATAATTACACTGCAAAATTCTACAGAAACAGATTTAAACTAGATAAGTACAAGTTCTTTGTAACACCTCATATTTTCCCCCTAATTCCTCATATTAGATCACTTTAAAACCACCATTGGGCTTTGGTTAACTCAAATTGGCATTTTTAGTGAACTTGAAAATTTTTCTTTTTCTTAAAAACGTTGTTACTGTTCACTGGCCCATTTTCCAGAATTCTGGCCCAACTTTGAAAAATCATAATTAATTCTAGAAAAATCAAAATTGAGTGGTTCCAATTTCTAAATTTAGCTTATTAAGTGATCTATAGGGGAAAAATAATCATTGGTTCCAATCTTTGCCCATTTAAATCAGTTTATTTCGTAAACATTATAGTTCCAATGGCACTTTCAGTTTTTCTCCAGATTTTTCGCTTAACTTTGGAAAATCATAACTCTTAATATACACATCCAAATTTCACAAACTTAATTTATATCATTTTAAAGCTCAGGATGTGTAATATTTAACTGAAAAGTTTCAGCCCATTTGGAGCTTGTTTGCTATTTTTCATCACCATTTGAAACAGGTCAGTTTCCAGGGCCTTTGGAACCCATTTGTTTTGAAATCTAACTTTTATTAAAAATCACCAAAACCTCTTTTTGGTTCATAAACCAACCTCTTACCATGCATGATTAGTTCTTATCATTCCTTAGCATTTTTAGCCCATTTCCATGCATGCATAATCGCATATTTACTTACTACCTCATGTGGAGGTTTATGGATTACAAAACTACAATCACTTGTAAGTAAAGCTTATTAACCATCATATTTACACCAAGTTTACTCAATCAAGCACATCATCTTCAACCATCAATAACCTTATTCTTACCCTTGCTTGAGCCTCCACCTACATTGGTTAGTGGGGGAGAATGAGATTTTTGGAAATCTCAATAGCAAAACTAACTAATCAAAAACATTGTGAATGTGCATATTATAACTTTAAACAAGTGTATGAGCATACAATATGTGACATTTCAAACTACAATTTATAAATGCATATGGCCATAGCATCAAAGTCACATTTCATACACAAAACATCCACTTCAATCATCACAAAATCATGCATCATTCACAACCAAGTTTCATAAAACATAAGTTAGGATTAGTAGTCTTGCTACCTTTAGCTTGCTTTCCTTTTTACTTGAATTTCAAAGTTCTCTTGGATCCCTTCCAAGTGTGCTCTTGAGGGTCTCAAATCCCTAAAGATCATGGCATAATATTCATATGAACATAAAACCATCAATATGCCATAAAACTTGTAAAAACGCACAAAACTCCCTTTTGGTTTTCTAAGAGTCCTACAAGTTTGAGACTTGATTTTTATGGCCCTTAATACTTCTAAAATCCATCTCTTAGCTTTACCCTACACAAAACATCATTTTAGAGCCATTGGAAGCATTAGAATCATCAAAATCCCACTCCTTCTATTTTTTACAGATTTTCGAAAAAACAGAAAAAGAAGGGTTCTTGGATTTTTCAACTTTTGCTTAGGGATACTTGTGTATTCTTGCTTCCAAATCATGATTCAAGCATCATATGACTCAAACACCTCTTTCCCCTACAAGACCTCAAATGGACAGCACCCCTTTCCTTAGGGTTTCCAAAAATTCCACCAACAACAATCAACAACCTTAACAAGCATAAACATACATCAAAAGACTTCTTAACACTCAATGAGTGTTTTGCAACCTTTAGTTTTCTCAAAATCCTTCTCTTTTCCATTTTGAACTCAAGAACTAAAGCTTTCTCTTTTCACAAAAGAGAGGATTTAACAAAACTTTAACCCAAGAAGATTGTAAAGAAGGTTGCAAGACTTGAGAAAATGGGTTGTTTTGGTTGGTTGAGGGCTTACCTTGTGTTTGGAGCTATCTTCTTCCTCCTTCTTGGCTTCAAAATGGCGTGAGAATTTTCATACTTGGGGGAGAGAAAGTGACGGCAATTGAGGGAGAGAAATGAAGGATTTTGTGTTTTAATCAAGGTACAGGAAATCGGACCGGTGACTGAATCGGATAAGATAGTGAGTTAAGGGTTAGTGGGTCAGACCGGAATCAAACCGGGGGTCAAACTGGAAAGAAATAAAAAATTGAAAAATAAATATCATCAACCTTAAAACATTTCCAATGTAGGTAAAAGTGACACATGTTTAATGAAATAAAAATATTTACATTTAAATATTTACTTTTATTTAAATTAAATAATACTTAAATACAAAAAGAAAGGTGAAAATGCATAGGAAGAAACGTGTGTAGGGACTAGGGTGGCGCCGGAATGACTTCATTGTCTTGACTTGCTATTTGCTTTAATTTCAAATTTGAATTAAATAATATATTATTTTTGCTACTTGATTCAGACAAGACTTGACTTGCTAGGGAGGCGTGTGCAGGAGGCGTGTGCAGGGAGGTAAAGACTATTATTGATTTCCTCCTTCTTCTCTCTTTATTCCTCCCTCCATAATCAGTTTTCTCCTTTTCCTCCGGAAGGTTCAGGCAAAACGAAGCTATGTCATCCTTTGGGAGCTCTAATCGGCCGTTCGATGATGACGGTTACATCGGCATCGATCATCCCTGCCAACCTTGGCACCCAGTTGTAACTCGTCTCCCATATCCGACAGCCAGTCTTATGCTGCCGGTGACAATATTTGTTCGTCTCAGCTGGTCTGGGAAGCTTCGTCTCGACCATCAATCTACTCCACCGCCGAGGGACACGTTGCGTTCTTTCCATAGCAGAACTTAAAGGATCTTGATGGTGATTTTCTTCCAACGATTTGATCTTACCTCCTCCTTTGGAATAGTTTTTTTTTAAAAAAAAGTAACTCGGTCGACCCCCAACTCGGCGGGTCGACCGAGTTACTACCGGGTCATGGCGAGTTGATTCGGGTTGGACCTAGTCGCCATGACCCGGGTTCAACACCCAACTCGGACAGGATTGCCGACCGAGTCGCCAGTTTTCGGCTTAACTCGGCCGGTCTGGTCCGAGTTCCCGTACATTGGTTTTAATAATTCTTTGTAAATAGCTTGAATGGCTAGGATTAAGACTTAATCACTAAGTTTTCTCATGAATGCATAAGATCTTGCCACTTGTCACTCTTCTTGTGGCTCTCATAAAGTAGCATTTAATGCTCTCAACTACCTCATTAATGACTTAGTTGGGCTAACTAGCTCCATTACTGTCCAGTTACTTGATCCGGTGGCACGCATTTCCGTAAAGTACTCTCTATAGGGTAATTATCTTTTTACTTTTTCGGAGACTTTATCTCTCATGTAGCACCATTCCCTAGGCCTCCTTGCCTAGGTGGCGTCATGTTCTAGCCCATAGCATCTCCGGGTTTCCCTCGTAACTCATTAGGATTCCTCGATTTGCGTACAATACCGTAAAATGTGCATCCGGCAGCCAATTTGACTTAAGGGCATGAAAAAATTCTATATTTTTCCCTGATACTCCAACCCTTTTCCGTTCTTCCAAATTCTTTCCAAATTTTCTGTAATTAATTTTCTAAAAAAAAATACTTTTTCGGGGCTTTCGGGCACTGTTGTTCTCCGTACTTTGAAACTGCCTGCACCGGACACTGGGTAATAATTTTATTAAATACTTTATGACCCAACTAAACTTTTCTCAGTTCGGATCTCCGACATTTGAGAACTCCTGCTACATCAAATAATTACATATCTATCCTCCAGGCTTTTAAAAACCCTTAATTACAAAAATGCTATTGCAATTTGTACTTTGTCCATAATTACGAAAATGCCACTTCTTTTCTTACTTTTCTCATAATTACCAAAATGCCATCACTTTTTCTTAATTCCAACTTTACCCTTGGTCAACTTTGACTTTTGACCAAATTACCAAAATGTCCTTATTATTTGATGGCATTTTGTGCCTTAGGCCTTTTTATTCAAAATGACCATTTTACCCTTGTTATTAGTCCAAATGACCATTTTGCCCTTTAGTCATTTCTACTTAGAATTTTTAAGACTAGTGACTTAGTCGATCATCCTTCCTTATTTGTAGGCACCCTTCTATTTTTCTTATCTTTAGGGCTCAACTCATTTCATAATTCATCGGTTTGACCTTTATTTCCGTTTACGAAATTTGGGATATTACATTTCCTTCCCCCTTAAAATAAATTTCGTCCTCAAAATTTACACATTCAAGTTAAATGACTTTAAGCTCATGATTCTTATCTTCTATTCCGTTTCCCCACATAACTTTCTCTGGTATACTAGCTTTTGCTATAACACTTTTTACCTGGAAAACAGGAAATTTCCTGGCGCATTTGTCTCGTCCTTGGGGGTAAGGCCAAACGATTACTATTGTCTTTAACTTTTATGTTCTCAGCACATATCTTTAGCTGAGCTTCTTAACTTTGAAGACTGATCTGATCTTCATTATTGGAGATATCTTTTAAAAATATATCATCTCCACCCTTAGCTTTAATAATCGTCTTCTCTTATTGGTATTGCTGACTTACTTATTAGTCACATATCTATTGGCTTTATCTTCTCAGCCATTCAATTGCTGTTTAGAATCATGCCAATTTTTTTCCTTTGCTAGAGTTTCTTGACCTATAATAATTGACCATTTATTTTCAAAGATAAAATTTCTGAGGCAAATCTTACTTGCTGCCTCACATTCATTGGCCATCTCCTTTAGTTAGCCTTACTATTTGTTAACTTAAGCTATCTAACACTTTCTGTATCTTTGCCCTTAACTCACCCTTTAGTCTTTTCTTTCATTATTTGGTGAGTTCATTTAATCAAAAAGGGCTTTTCTTATTCTCTTTATTTTCTTCATACACATAGCCTCATAATAGGCTTTGGAGAGATATAACATTCTTTACTGAACTTTAGCATTCCAAATTTTAGCACTCCATTAGGGAACTTTTAAGGTTTCTCCTTTCCCTTGGCTCTTCGGTGCTTTCATCGTTCAAAGAAACTTTTACTTAACTATTTAGATCTCTCATCATTTGGATAACCTCATGATCATCTGCTCACAATCATGCTAGAGGTTTTAAGCTTCAATCTGTAAAGATTTATAACATTGTTTGCTTCTTCAACTCATCTTACTCATTAGCTGGCCTGATTATAGCTCATTTAGGACTTTCAAATCTACACTTTACTTACCTTTCTTTACTTTCCCTTCTTGGGGATTGGAATAAGCTCACTCTAATTGACAGCTGGCTTATCTAAGGAAATAGTCAAGGGTACTCTCTATGTACTAGCTATTCGTCATGATGACATTTTCTTATCTTGAGCCCATTCTTGGTCATCTCATTCTCGTGTTCTAAGAGCAGAATCATGCTTCTGACTCCAAGCCTCTTCATAGGCTTCTTTGTTGAGGTCCATTATGACCTTATACGCATTAGCGCCATTCAGTAGGCTTGGTCCTAGACCCTTACCTCATAACATCACGAAGGGAGTCATTCTTGCTCTTTAGAAACCCTTAGACCATGGAGTATGAGTTAAGAATAAGTTATCTATCCTCAATAATAACTAGACTGATAATTCCCCAAGGCTAACCGTACGAACCAACGATGTTTTCTGAGATTTTGCTTATTCCTTTTTATTGCTCTAGTACTTTTCTAGAACTTATCTTTTCATATCACTTTAACTTATAACTGTTAGCTTTCTCAGGCTACATTTCCTTTTTCTTTCGTACTTCTTACTCATTCTTCTCGGGCCACATCTCTGTTGTTGTACTTCTTCAATTCTCAGACATTGATTCCTTCATTTGGCTAATTCTTTCAATGTCTGATCTATGCCAAACTGCTATCTTTCAAGATTTACTAATCCTTACTACTTCTTTAGTCTTTACTAATATATTGCGGAGAAAGAGGATCATCATTCTGCTCTTCTCATTGGCTCATCTGGTACCCAAACTTTTCAAGGAATTATGTCCTTAATTACTATTAGCTCATTCTTTCTCTCTTCATATTGGGAATGATTTACTCCACATGTCTTACTGTTACTCTTCTCTTTCCCGTGGAACAACATAAGAAGCTCACAATGGTTTCCCATTGGAGTCCTATTTATTCCTGTCTATCAGGAATTTGCTTTTCTCCCCATCTCTCAGGAAGTAGCTTGCCTTGTGCTAGGGCAATTAGTCCCACGTACCCCTGTCTATCAGGGTTTGCCTTTCTTCCTGTCTATCAGGAAGTGGCTCGCCTAACTGCGGCGATTCACCTGACTGCGGTGACTTTAATCATCATACGCCTAACTGCGGCGATGGCATGGAAAAATCACCATTCCAAACTTTGAAGAAATACTTTTTGGCTAAAGCATTCTCTGGTATACTTTCTTGTTGAGTACTTCCTCTTCTCATACTGACGCAACGTACTTTGTCCCAATTAGGCAACCTTTTCTTTCTTTCTTATTCAATGAGCAGTGGCATTCATTGATGAGACATTTACTTCTCACATTCATATCAGGCCTGAGGGTCACACCTTTCTGCGATGCTTAAAAACATAGTGAAATATCACTGGTTTAAATTGCATCTCTTAAGGCATCATTAAACTCTGTATTACTTGCCTTTACTATTCTGAGGTGTACCATATCACTTCTTTCTCATCATCAATATCGTTATGATGCGCTACCTTACTTTCCTTCCTGTAGCTCTTAAGATTCCTTGACCAATCCATCCATGATCATTTCAGTTTTGCAATTTATTCTCATAGGAATCGTCTATCATATGAAGATTTAAGTATATATACTAGCAGATAGTTCATTACGAAGTATCCTCAACTCCACTGCTAGTACTATGCCTTTATTGCTGTTAAAACTTGGGCCGGTTCATGTTGGGATATCCGTTGTGGTTATTGAACTCGCTGTTGCTGTGTCTATCCCAGTCTATCTGGCTTACTTGTAATAATCATGAAGCCTTTCAGCAGCTCCAGTACTTCTGGTACTGTCTACTTTCAAATTTCTTTTAGAAAATTAACCACAAATTATTCAATGTCTGCCCAACTCATTCTCAGATTTAACTGTCATAAAATACAACCCGAAACAGCACCTTTGTATCATACCAAGTTTCGACTCTTCATATACCTTATGCCTCTATTTGCCTCTGGCATTATAGTTACTAGACAGGATTTCATCCTTGACTTTATCCAGTCATCCTGCTTCTATAATTCATTTTAACCTCTAAATGATTATGATGTATGGAACTTTATCTCTGATAGCATATTTCATCCAGTACATGATCATATCCTAGCTCACTGATAACTTAGGATTCATAACAATCTTAAATGTTACTGGACTATCAAAGATTCTTCCTTAAACATCTCTTACATCTCAACCTCAGAGGTAAGATTTAGTCTCATATTTGTCCTCTGTCTCAAGCAAGCTCTAATTACGACGAGTTTAATACTTCCCAATCTCAGAGATTCCATACCATCTTCTGCTCTTTATACTCTGTGTAACTGACCTTTTATCATCATCATAGCCACCTGCGTTATCTTTCTACTCAATACATCGGCAACTACATTTTCTTGTACCCGGATAATACTTTATATGGTAGTCATAGCCTTTGAGCAATTCCATACATTGTCTCTATCTCAAATTCAGCTCTTTCTGATCTCGTAAATACTTGAGACTCTTATGGTCATAATACAGCTCAATGGTTGCTCCATATAAATAATTTATCCATATCTTTAGAGTATAAACTATCGCTGCTAGCTCCAAATCATACGTGGGATAATTCTCTTCATATGGCTTCAATTGCCAAGAGGCATAAGCTACTACTCTCCCCTACTGCATTAACATACATCCCAGTCTGTGCTTGCTAGCATCACCATAGACCACATAGGGTTCCTTTAGATCAGGGGTTATCAATACAGGGGCCGAGGTTAGCTTCCTTTTTAACTCTTGAAAATTAGCCTCGCATTTCTCATCCTACGTAAAAGATTGGTTCTTTATAGTGAGCTTAGTCAGCGGTAAGGAAATCCGAGAAATTTTTTTTATAAAACATTAGTAATAACTTGCTAGGCCCAGAAAGCTCCTGACTTCGGTTACAATCCTAGGTAGATTCCATCTCAGTACTGCCTCTACGTGGGCGTAGTCTACTGCGACTCCTTCCTGAGAGGTCACGTGCCCTAGGAATTTCACTTATGTTATTGTCCTAGACCGATTCCATCTCAGTACTACCTTTACCTTGGCACGGTCTTCAACGACTCCTTCCTGAGAGATCAGGTACTTTAGGACTCCGGTAACCAGCATTCACACTTACTGAGCTTAGCGTATAAATGTTTTTCTTTTAAAATTGTTAATAAAATTCTCAGATGCCTTTTATGTTCCTCTAAAGATTGGGAGTACATTAGGATATCATCTATAAAGACTACAAAAAAAAACTGATCCAAGTATTGTCGAAAATACAATTCATATGATCCATGAAACTGCAGGGGCATTCGTTAACTCAAACGGCATCACTAAGAACTCATAGTATCCGTATCTCGTTTGGAAGGCCGTCTTGGAAACATATTCAGCTTTATATTCGATCATCATCTTTCTGCCTCTTGCTCCAGTTTATGTATAGCCAGCTGGGCTTTTATTCCATCATCAACTTTGACTTTTGAGTCAACTTTGACTTTTTGTTGACTTTTGACCAAATTACCAAAATGTCCTTATTATTTGATGACATTTTGTGCCTTAGGCATTTTTATTTAAATTTGAAGTAAAATTGTTATTTTATAAAGATGTAACCTTTGAAAAATCGCATCTCTTCGTGTTAAAAATATTCAAACATGCAGGACATTAATTAGAACTTCAGTGATTCATAATGACGTTTTAATTTAGAACGTGCCCGCAAATGAGAGGAAAATTAAACCAAGAGAAAGTGACTAATTTTGGCATTTGTAAAGAAAAATGGGTTTATCAATCCTCTACCTTTTACATAGATCTTTATCTTGGCGGAATACATCTGACAGATAAAATAATAATATATGTTGCCTCACGATAATTATTCTGCTCATTGCGCACTGTGGGGCAGTGAATCTATCTAAAACATTTGGGAAATAACCCAACAACTAAAAAAAAGAAGGGAAACATGGATCAATTAAACCTAGCTTAGTAATTTAACTCACTCGTATAATCAGTACTGGCATTGTTTTTTCGGTTGTTTTTTGATTGAACAGATCTAAATATACTTTAAGCTTTATTTAGAGAGAGTACATAGAGTGAGGGAGAGTATTATTATAGCATATGGATTGGTTTTCAGAAGCGCGAGCAGAAGGAGCACGTTGAAGAGTGAAGCCTTACACATGTCAAAATATGTTACCCCCACCAATTAAGCAAAAAGAGACAGGAAGTAATAAATTAAACAGAAACAGATATTATTATTATTATTATAGGCTGGTTTTCAAAAGCCTGTGCAAAGGCAACAGGTTGATGAAAACCACAACAAAGCATACATATGCATGTGCGCCATTTGATTTATCATAAGCGAGGACATGGACCATCTCAATATATATGTGTATATATATATAGTGCCACACCAAACGCAAAATGACTGTAAATTTCTCAGCATATAAAAAGGGGAAAAAAATCAAAGGCATGAAGTGAATTGAAAGATGGTAGCCATGCAACACCGCTGTCTAAAATCTAATAGTAGTAAGGAGGAGGTGGTGAAGCATAGACGTAGGGCTTGGGGGGTGGCGCAGGGACAGGGGTTGGGGTTGGAGAAGGAGGAAGTGGCGGAGGAGAGTGAGGCGATGGAGGAGGAGTACTATGTGAAGGGCTTGGCGAAGGAGGAGAGTGAGGCACTGGTGGAGGATATGAAGGGCTTGGTGATGGAGAGAGGGAAGGTGGAGAAGAGGGGGATTTAGATCCATTCGCCTTCGGCGGAGGTGGAAAGTACGAAGGGGCCGGTGACGGAGAGTGAGGAGGGATTGAAGGAGTTGGTGACGGAGACACAGAAGGAGGAGGAGGGTGAGGCAGTGGAGGGGGAGTATTGGGTGAAGGGGTTGGTGATGGAGAAAGGTAAGGAGGAGGAGAGGCCGGTGGAGGAGGGGATTGGTGGGGATGAGGAGGACGAGGGTGCACTGGCCTCCCTGGGTAGGGAGGAGACGGCGGTGGAGGCGATGAGTAGGCGTAGGGGTCGGCAGATATTTGAGAAGGTAAGCTCAGAGACGCTAAAGCCAATACAAGAGTGATAGAGGCCATTCGAGATCCCATTTTGCTTTTTTCCAATGTGTTTTTTTTGGCTGTGCTTCTTCAAGAGCAAGAGCTTCCCTTTATATAGCCTCTTTGCCTACCTGTTAACGATTATATCTTGGAA
>JANTPZ010127923.1:0-13181 GCA_025593235.1 Vachellia pachyceras
GGCCACAAAAATGACCTGTTATAGTAAACAGGCCAGGCCCAGGCCGGCCAAGTGGCCTGTATATTTTTTTTTTCATTTTTATATTACATAAAATATATATACACACTCACAGGCACAGCTAGGTCATAACTCAGGACACACACCTCTGAGCATTTTCCTCTCCTTGCTTTCATGTTAAGGGTTTTCGGCGTGTTGGCTTCTTCATTCAGTCGCATTTGCAATCGTCTGCTTCTTCAGCTCTGCTTTGAGTTCGAGATTCCGTGCCTCTCGTCGCCACTCGCCCGTCGCTGAAGCTTGGTCCCTCTCCGTCGCTAAGGGTTCTCGCAGTCGCATTCTCCGTCGCTAAGGGTTCTCGCGGTCGCATTCGCCGCTGCTTCAACCTCTGCTTTCCTCGCTGATTCCGTGCCTCTCGTCGCCACTCTTCTTGCCGCTACTTCCACTTCTGCTTGCCGCTACTTCCACCTCAGTTCAGATAATCAGGTATGCCTCTGTTCACCTTTTTTATCCTATTTTGGTGTGCCTCAGTTGTTTCTGCTAGAAATTTTCCTCTCCTTGCTGAATATGGGACTGTGTGTGTGTTTGCAGAATATACAAACAAGGAAAGGGCAGAATTAGTTGAGTTAGCAGGTGGATTTGGTATATAAATAATGGTGAGAGAGGTCAAAAAGTTATAGGCAATCACATTAATTAAAACACAGCTATATGCATGTATACGTGTACCCATATTGTGATTGATGAATTGAATATAGGAGATCACTTTTTTGACTTTTGGTTAACAATAACGAAGATAATTCTAATATTGTGATGGATGAATTGAATATAGGAGATCACTTTTTTGACTTTTGGTTAACAATAACAAAGATAATTATTAGCTCTTTATTGTCAATTAGTCCTCAGATTGGACTCCTTAGTTTGTTAGTTAGTCCAAATAAATTAATGAATGTTTTGTAGCGTTTGAACTTTTCTGTGAGTGATTAGCCAAAAAGAAATTGCCAGAAAACCAGCAATGAATCCGACCGTGTGTCTTGTTTCAATGTCCAATCATATGAACTAATCAATTCCTATATGCCGTTTTGAATTGTAATGGAATGTTTGTCTCTGAGTTCGTATGTTCTGATCCTTTTGAATTGTGTTTTGGAACTATTTATATTTCATCTTCGTATTTGCTACTCATCATCATCATGTTTCAATTATTTTAGTGGGTGTGCTTTATGTTTGCTTTATGAATAGGCCTTTCATGTTTTGCTGTCATCCCTTGTTCTTCCCTGTAACAAACTATTTTCTGTTGAAACTGGAATTAACTTCAGCAGTTGAAACACCGTTGAGGTCTGGAACTATTAACATGTTAGGCTGATACAATTGGAATATCTTGCTGGTTCTTGAAAAGTTCCAAACAGCTGATGTCTTTATGCAAGTCTCTACTCCAGAACTTCTTATAATACTCAGCATAAGTATAGCCCCTGTATATGGCTCCATCTTCTTCAGCGATTTGTTTTGCAGGGCTGATCAGAGCTGCAATTTTGAATCCTTGAATGGCTGGGAAAAAAGGAATATGGAACAGGCTGTATACAGGTCAGGCCAGGCCTAAAATAGGCCCAGGCTCAGGCTGAAAATGTGGCCTGTACACAGGCCACAGGCCAGGCCAGGCCAGCCTCCCCCCAACCAGGCCTGGCCTGTTTGGGGTGGAGCCTGGCCTGGCCTGGCCTGTTTCCACCCCTAACAGCAACGTTTGGGGATATAAAAGAAAGGGAAGCCACACATGAGATCTGATCGTGTTTTCTTTTCTTTTTATTTTCTTGTTCTTGATGCTTTTCTTGAATCTTGTTAGAGATTTGATTAAAGTCATGTGTGGCTAACTTTCTTTAGATCTAGAGTAGCTATGAAATGATTTAAAGTTTTGAGCATCTTTGAACTAGTTATTTATGTTTAATTTTAATTGTCTTTGTTCAGTTTAAACTTTATTCTCTCTATTTAGTGCTTGATCAACATTAAGTATGAATGTGGGGGATTTAAATTAGCCTCGGAAGGGGGATATTAATTGGACATTTAAACTGAGTAATGTAAGATTATAATTTATTTTAATTTACCTTTAGGATAGGAATATACCTACATGACTCATATAATCATATTAGAGTGTGATCATTCGAGTTAATGTCTTTTGAATAAGCTCTTCAGGAATAATAGTTTTATTTAAAAGAGGGTTGTAAATGATCGGAGACATTACATCTATTTATACTCTAGGTTAACAAGTTAGAATTTAAATATATTTATTTGGATAAAAGCATGCTCTAAAACTTAAAGAAAGGATTAGCCACTCTAGGTCGCTTGTGTCAATTATTATGTTCTAGTGCATTAGAATTAGTAATTTACTTCATTTAAATTTATATTTTCATTATTTGCATTTGGTTTGCTCAACTTAAATGAAATTTAGATTTCTCGTGTCTATTTGCTTATTAGATTGAGTCTCTGTGGGATCAATCTTGATTTACCATATACTATTTTCTCGACCCATACACTTGCGGTGCATAATTAAATTTTGGTAGCATCACTACATTAATTTGGTTAACATCTTTGACGCGGACCTAATGTGACTAACGGTCCGTCCGTCGGTTTGCGTTTATAAAATATATAGATATCATAATATATATGTATATGAGTATCATTAAGAAAATACATAAATTTATAAACACATGCATTGATGAAAAAGTTGCTACAGCTTGTGGGTGTTACTGGTGGTGAGAGAGTGAGGGAGAGGTCAATGCGAGGGAGGGCCGCTGAAGAGAAGAAACAAGGGGGGAAACACATTCGGAAGGGCAGGCTTGGAATATTAAAATATACAGGCCTGACACAAAATTTTGTGGGCCAGTCGGAAGGGCAGGCTTGGAATATTAAAATATTCTAGTCCAGGCCTGACACAAAATTAATAGTATCTGAGTTATTTCTATAAATTCAGAAGTTTATGGAGATTATTTATTGTAAATTTTCAAAGTTTCGGGTGGTTATTATAATAGCATGTCTTTAATTACTAATTTTTTCACCTTCACCTCTATTAATAATTTTGAAGGAGATTGAAAAATACGAAAAGTAACATTTCAACCATTGATCATAGGGCAGCATTAATAAATAAGTATTAATGCCTTTTCAAGTGATTTATATTATCAATTAAATAATCCATCTAGAAGACACAATTTATATAATATGGATAAAAGGGGGTATGGTGTTATATTCTCCAAGTTTTGTGTGATTGAAACTTAAGATTGAAAAACTAAAATTTTTTAAAAGAATAGAAATGTGCAGGAGATTCCAGATGAAGAATAGGGGAGTGACTTTTAAAGTATCGGATAAGGAAAGCATAATCGATAATTAGGTGAACTAAGATTGCATTAAATCTATGTATTATATGAAATCAGGAAGACAGGGACGGAGTTTATCTCTATCATTTCCGGTCAATCTTACTTTTCATCAACATTCTTATTATTAGGCATGATAATTAACAATCTTACCATAATAACAACAATTTTATCTCATTAGGTGAAATTGGCTATATAGATCATACGATATTATAGAACTCGATTAAAAATCAAATCGTTAGATGTATTGTTTGCTAAGATGTGTCACTCAATAACATTATTGAGTGCCAACTTGAATTTCCATTTACCTATTTTAACTGAGGTATAAATAAGTTGATCTATCTTTTTCACTCACTTATTTATTGGCATTTTTTGTACATGTATAAAAAACCTGAAATGATTTTCTACCAATCTTATATGATAAAAAAAATTTTACACACGCACAAAATTCAGTTGAAATTAGCTAATGTTTTTAAATTTGTAAAAGGACTTATCATGTTTAAGGAAAAAAATTAAAACTAAGTATTTAGATGAAAATGTAATTAACACTTCAAAAATTTATAGTTGAACTATAATTAATAAGTAAGAATCATATAAAAGGTCCATACTTCTCTAGTACTTATGAATGTTTTTTTTGTCATGTAAACAACTCACATCATTAATTTTTTTATATAAATGTGTAATTTTTACCTTAGTTTGTTATCGTGTTCATTTTATTTCATGGAGTATATAATATATATTTAATAGTGATAAATTGGAAATGCCTTAAATTATAAGGCAGTATCAGTGAAATTTATTTTTTTAAGTATACATGAAATATGACGAAACTCACTTATAAATAAACACGAGTAATTAATAAGTTTCATAGTGATTGGAGTATTTATTCCCTTATCTAACCTTAGCTGAAATAATTAATTTGGTGCCATCAATGGAACGTACACTATATTCAATTGAGATCTAGTCGTGAGTCGTCATTCAACTTATACAAAAAAAATCATTAATTATTGGATTTCTTTTTTGCCATGGCATTAATTATTGGATTTAATATAATACCATTCAATTTTATTTATAAACAATTTAAGAAGGACTTATAAAAAATTGGTTGAATTTTTAAAAACTCATCATAGCATCATAGATAATTCAAAAGTTTTCTATGAAATACTTATAACTTATAAGTTGGTAATTAAATAGACAGAATTCGATTGTTTTAATCCAATATCCAATTAGTGTCCAACTGTTTTGTAGATTTGTCATCCATTGTGTCACGGGCCATACCCCCCAAAAATAGCTCATGAGGGCGTGCATCGCGCTCGCTTATATAGTCCAGCACCCTCTTGAGCCTCTTCAATGTGGGACTTTGACATTCTCCCCAAGCCAATCTGCGAGCGACCTTGCAGCGGGCCCATCGGCATCCTCGCCGGCGTCTGGAGGGTCCACCAGAGACCGAAAGCTCAGGGCTGGCTCTGATATCACTTGTCACGGGGCCATTACTCTCCCCCCAAAAGACGTCTCATAGGGGCATACAGTGCGTCCGCTTATATAGTCCAGCACCCTCCCGAACCTCTCCGATGTGGGACTTTGACAATTGACAATTGATTCTTAATAGATATATCTTAGTGTTTAATGAAGGGTCCCACTCCCTTATCTTTTTGTCCAATAATAAAATATGGGAGCGTGATTTGTTAAACCAAAAAAAAAAAAGTTAGTGTGGTGATGTGATTGCATTATAATGATTAGCATTTAGAAGTTGAGGTGACGTTCATGTATGCTTAACAGAGAATCCAAGGAAAAAAAATGATATTTTTGTAACTTATAAAAGCAATAACTATAGTTACTGCCTAAAATGATTTCAGAACGTTATACAATGAAGGACCTAACAAAAAATCTGGTTAAAAAAGGGACCTACGAAAAAAATTTGGCAAGTTGAAAATGAGCTTTGTTTGTGTTTTTTTTTATTGTTGCTTAAGTTGATTGTTAGGAACACAAAGAATGAAGCAAGTAATCAGTTGACCCTACAAAATCTCATGGCAAAGCTCTTTATTCACTAGTGTGCACTCCTACTTCTACCATGGAGATTACGCGAATTCATGAAGGATTTTGTCTGAGCTGGAATCATAGTTCCACAAAATTTCCATCTTTAGCAACTCTGTAAAAGTATTACACTTATCAATAGTGATTTAACTTAGAATTTGTCTAAACGAATAGATCAAACAAATTTGCAACTTCCTAATGCATAATTGGACTATTAACGCTTGAACTGATATCAAGGGAAGCTAACCATCTTCAGACCGTCAAGATATTACCACATGGATATTGAAACGAGCGTGGTAAATATTTCTCATACAAAGTAGATAACCATTCTCAACGAAGATTTTAGTCCTAGGCTCTTAGCTAACCAGTATTTGCACATTGGCACAAAGATCATGTTGGACTCAATTTGTTCTCATACCGGAGTCCAGTCTTAAAGAATGATCAGGTTCACCTCTATGATCAAAGGATCGGTCCAACTCAAGCTAGCTTGAGATCAAGATCGGGTTAGACTGGTCCAAGTCATTTTTTTAAGCAATAAAGTTATTGGATGAAGGCATGAGTTAAAAAAAAGGGGTTTTAGATTGTGATTTGAAATGTCCATGTCGTGATTTGAAATGTATCGAAAGTATAAGTATGGAGATTAAGGGGTGAAGGTCGCGATCTGGATAAACGAAGTAACAACCTATGACCTGCAGGTTCGGGTCAGTTGGGCTACATAGCCTAATAAGCCAATTTTATGTCTTGTCCAACCCAATAGTCAAGTTGCACCCGATCCTGTCTAGGTTCTCATCAAATCCATTTTTCAAGACTTGGTTGGTCTTGGGAGGGATCGGGTTCGGATGGACTGGTTGCTGAGTTGTGTGCGCAGCCCTAAGAAAACGTTGTGGTCGATGACCTTGGCGCAATCGTCTTTGAAGCCTCTTTCGATTTGCTTGAGGATGCTGCTGCAAGGGGAACTGATTAAAGATTATAGAATCTTCTGAGACTCCTACTTTGTTAATCTTCTACTTCTTTGGGCGTTTTTATTAACCTTGTTTATGATCAATAAGGGATTTGGTCATGAATATTTAGTTTTTTTAAAAAAATATGAAAAAAACTGTATCTATATCTATATGAATATATTTTGATATTTTGATTTTTTTAACAATCAAGCATTTTTATTTTTTGAAAACAATAAATAGTAAGATGACGTATTGATTAAAATAATTTGAGCTGTAACATTTTTATTGAATAAAGTATATGTGAGTTGGTACTTCATAACCTGGTTAGGATGTTTATCACTTCGATGAATTCCCCCAACCTAATAGATCTGAACCGTTTAGATCTCTACGGTCCAGATCTGATTTTCTCAAACTAATTAATTTTTAATTAAAAATTATTATTTGAAACTATAATAGTTTAGAGATTAATTTTTTTTAGATTTTATACCAATTAAAATAAGTTTTCTCATAAAACTAACAAAATAAAAGAATCAGATTTGGACCGTTTAGATTAGACTTAAACAGACGATATTTAATGAGTTGGAAAAGCTCATCAAAGTGATAAACACTATAACCGGGTTTGGTACTTCAAGAGCCCCTGACCATTTCTCTACCATGATGAGCACCATTTTGAATCCCATGTACACAAGTAGGATGTCGATCTGTAGTCCGCCTTGAATCACTTAGGTACGCACTTTAAGAGTCAAATCAATCTCAAAATTTAAAATAATATATCATTACATTAATAAAGAATTAAATCCCCATGCAACGCAAGATGGAGAGTGCTTGGTATGTTAAAATTTCATATCCGAATCATTCAGTCGTTGGATTTTATATTACATATGGTCTCTCACATATTTTATCTGAGTACTTATCGATGTTATTTTAGGCGACAATTTATCGGTGGAGTAACAGTCAAACTTAGTCAAAAGTGACAAGAGTTTATTCTACACATCCGTATTATTCCTTCATTCATAGATATACAACTCTTTCTGATTATGTAATTTACATTACAAAAAAGTTCTACATATAAGAACCAAAGGAGTACATTATAGGAATTAGTGGAGAAAAAAAATTATTGAGATAGATTCTTATTACATTCCACTGCATTGTTCTCTCACCTTTTTTAAATCCACTAGAAAAGTAAAAACACAAATGCACTTATGAATACTATATATAAGATCAACGTCCTCCACCCATAATCATAAAGGTTGTTTGCTCTTGTATGCTATCGAATCCACTAGCAAATGAAAAATTAGCCCCAATCCTCCCGTCTCCATTACGATTAGGGCAATGGCTCAGTAAGTATTCACTTTCTTCGTCTAACATCTCCTTGTCCTTTTCTTGAAGATGCTTTTCCATTGCCAAAAGGCCTTCTAACTCCATTGCTACTTCCTTCATTGTTAGCCTTTCCTCTCCATTAACCCTAATGCGTCTTCTCGCTAATAGCGCTACTTCTTTGAGCTGCTTTTCATTCTTTTTCTGGTCCAGAATTCGTTTATCAAGAATTTCTCACAAGCAATCTTCTTTCATTGAAGACGCAAATTGCTTGGCCAATGTATTGATTTCAAAAGCCTTCCTCCCCATGAGAAGCTCCACCAGCACGATCCCAAAACCATAAACATCACTCTTATAATTCAGCTGGCCCCTGTCTGGGGCTACTGGCACCAGACCTTCGGATGTCAGCGCTGTTGGAACTCTGGTGATGATCGCTGGCCACCAGAGTTTTGATGACCCTAACTATTATATAGGGTCAACTTTTTTTTTTATTTGGGAAAATGAGAAAGAGACCAATCCATCTCTTCAACTTCCAGCAATGGCTCTTCAATTTTGAATGATCTTCGCTAATTTTAAATATATTGATCACAAGAGAAAGATTTAATATAATAGAAAATAATCTCTTAATAATACATAGTGTAGCCTCTAAATACGAGCCTCTTTGGACTTTCTTCCACTCAAACACTTTGCTCTGTGTGACATGATGATATGGCATGTCACTTAGTGTGACTTGGCTATCATGAACCAGAAACACTCAGGTACTTAGGTACTTTTGAAGCATAAAAATGTTCTACCTCAAATTGTTTTAATCCACATATCATCTTATTATTTATTGTTTTCAAAAAATAAATACGCTACATTTTGAATGGATTGTCCAAATCTAATAGGTTGGGCTCATGATGAGCATTCCAACCAAATCCTATACTTCAAAGGTGGCTAACTATTTCTCTAAACACCATTTTGAACCCCATGTACTCACTTAGATGTCAATCTGAAGCCCGCCTTGAATCACATAGGTACACACTTTAAGAGTCAAATCAATCTCAAAATTTTAAAATTACACATCACATTAATAAATCCCCATGCATCGCAAGATGGAGAGCACTTGGTATGTTAAAATTAAATTTTATGTTCATTTGCTAACTTATCTCCGAATCATTTGGTCATTGGATTTTGCATTACATATGGTCACTCTCATCTTTTGTCTGAGTATTTACTGATGTTATTTTAGACAACAATACCGGTGGAGTAACAAACATAGTAAAAGGTGATAATTTATTCTATACACCCATATTATTCCTTCATTCATAAATATAAAACTCTTTTTAATAATGTTTTTATATAGGATCAGCGGAGTACAATATAGGAATTAGTTGCACGACAAATTATTTAGATAGATCCTTCTCACATTCCATTGCATTGTTCTCTCACAATTTTTAAATACGCTAGAAAAAGTAGAAACACAATCCACTCATGAAAACTATATATAAGATCATCGTCCTCCACCCATAATCTCAAAGGTTGCTTGCTGTTGTATGCTATCGAATCTACTAGCAACTGAAAAACTAGCACTTGTACTCCCATCTCTATCATGATAAGGGCAATGGCTCAGTAGGTATTTACTTTCTTCTTCCATCATCAACTTGTCCTTCTCTTGAAGATGCTTTTCCATTGTCAAAAGACCTTCTAACTCCATCACTACTTCCTTCATCCTTGGCCTTTCCTCTCCGTTAACCCTAATGCATCTTTTCACCAATGACGCTAATTCTTTCAGCTGCTTTGCATTCTTCTTCTGGTCCATAACCTGGTTATCAAGAATTTCCCACAAGCGATCTTCTTTCATTGAAGACATGAATTGCTTGGCCAATGTATTGAATTTAAAAGCCGTCTTCCCAGTGTGAAGCTCCACCAGCATGATCCCAAAACTATAAACATCTCGCTCTTCTCATTCAGCTTGCCTGCTTGAAGGTATTCTGGGTGGAGGTATCCTATTGTTTGTTGAACCACGGTGGCAACTTGAGCTTTATCCAGATGGTTGAGTCTTGAGGCTCCAAAATTAGACACCTTTGCTTTGTAGTTATGGTCTAACAGTATGTTGGTTGATTTGGTATCGCGATGGATAATTAGAATAGATGCAGCAGAGTGTAGATGTGAAATGACTTCAGCAGTTTCTGTAGCTATTCTCAATCGAGTCTCCCATGTAATAGAACATTTATTTTCTGATGGGTCTAGGTGGTAAAGAAGAGTGCGATTGTTTGCAAATTCATAAACTAATAGAGGCACTTGAGTTTCAAGACAACACTCCAAAAGTATGACCACATGCCTATGGTTGATTTGGGAAAGCACAAACACCTCATTGATGAAACTTTTAATATTTTGGGGATCACCTCCAACTCTAGACTTCTTAATAGCAACAGGTGTGTCATCTAGTAATTTACCCTCGTAAACTATGTCTTGTCCTCCACGACCAAGAAGTTTACTCTCATCAAAGTTTTTTGTAGCATTCTTAATCTCAACTTCCGTAAATATTCTGGTTCTGTCATTGTATCCTTGTTGTTGTGAAAGCTGTTGTAGAAGCAAGTTTTCTCTATTCCTCAAAATTTCTCTGCCTTAGTCGTTTCACAGTTCTCTGTTTGTGTACCCAAAATAATATGGAGACCAGTGTGAAGACAACCAACAAATATATAGTGACAACTGCAAGAAATAGGGTTCAAGATGTCAGTTTTCTTCAAGCAAATGTTTAGATTTTAGTCACATTTACATTTCTAATCATTTGCTCCAGCACAAAATAGCGATATAGTTAAAACCGCTATTCCATTAATATTAATTAAAAAATATTTGATTTTTAATAAAATGTTATTTTTGAAATTAGAAACTAAAAATATTTGTTATAACTTGAAAATTTGTTTTTTAAAATTTAATTTAAGAAAACAAACACAAATTTAACCACTAACCCGGTTTGGTCTAGCATGTGCACAACTCTTCTAAAAACCATTTCAAAAACCAATAAAGCCAAACTAAATGTTATAGAAAAATAATTTATAGGATAGTGTCACTAACAAAAGCACTTCATGACACTCAATGTATCAACAAATTAATTTACAATATGGAACGAATGTAATAAGGCAGAGAATACAACTTCACCGTTCTTTTTCTTTCTCTAAAGCCTAAAGAATCCTCTTATTGAAGGTAATCATATTTAAAGTATTATGAAGGGGGAATTCAATCTTGGTTCAAAGCTTGCTTCTTATTATTCATACCTAATGGAATTGTCATGATATGGTCCGGAGTGTTGCAGCCTGAGCCTGGTCCAGTTTCATTACGACCGTTGCCTTTTTGTCCACGTGAACAAAAAACATCTGTAGTCTCCTACCGTATTGTGGCAAAGATTCTTATGCAAGCAATTGTTTAAGGTGCTGCACTCATCCACATCTGAGTTACATAGACGTCATAGTACAATCAGTTAATATTTAATCATATAAAAAATAACTAATCTCTTGATAAAAATAATCATTAACTTATGTTACAATCAAATTTTGAAAGGTGTAAAAGTAAAGATTCTAATTTTATCGACTCTTTTAAATTTGTTCTTTTTACTGGATATGCTAAACTTGGGGGCACAAGAAATCTTCCATAGGTGCCAGTGGGTAGCGTATTGCACTATTGCTGTCTCTTTCGGGATCAAAACAAGCCTGAGAAACAGGCATAGAGACATGAATCTCACTAGAATTCAAAGAGATGTACACAACCTGCAGGGTTTTGTTTCTTGCTAGGTATGGAATGTCGGGTCCAGAGGAAGAAGAGGATTTGCAGATTATTTGAAAGTCAGGATCTTTGAAGCAACCATCCTGCATGCCGAAGGGGATAAGAGATGTTCACCTCCCCTTTCTTTCTATCGCAGTGTGCAGCCGACGCCGGCAGGGGCGGCTGTGTGTAGGCTGCTGCTAAAAATGCTAGTTACAAGAGCAACAATGCACTCGAACCCATCGTTTGGGTATTTATAATATGAACATATATATGCTATGTCACCATGGTTTATTACTCGGATTTGAATTTGGTGAGACACACTGTTCGATTAGCCTAAAATTTAGATTTATGTTTTATGAGATTAATATGTAAAAAGAATTTATTTCGACTTACGTAACCGCGTTTATCTAATGTCATTGCAAACAAGCTCCGTAAAAAAAGTGTGAACACAATGTAATGGAATGAGATAGAAATTGCATGAGTTTGTTCAATATGGTATTTAGGAATAGAGTTAAGACTTAATTTGACTTATGAACTACTTGTGAATGTGCACCCAGTATGATAATTTTGAAGGATCAAAATCAAATCATGGGAGTAAATTTAAAGGATCAAAGATCGTATTAACCTTGAGTTTTATGTTTTGGTTTCCCTCCAATATCCTATTAGCTTATGATAAATACTTATATACTTTAAGGGTGTCACATTATTCATGATTTATCTAATGAAAATGTTCCAACATTTTTCTTGTAGTTTCACTACAAAAATAAAGATATTTAGTAGCGGTTATTCCACAACATTGTAGCGGTTATAACCGCCACTAAGACACTTTGCAGCGGTTAGACAAACCGCCGCTAAATTCACCATAGCAAGCCAATTAGTGGCGGTTAACAGGAACCGCTGTTCACACGAAAATAACCGCTACAAATTTTTGCAACGCAAATTTTGTAGCGTCAAAACACCGTTGCTAATATGGCCGAAAATAATATTCCCTTAATTATTAGCAGTGGTTATATAACCGCTACTATGTTAAACTTAAATATTTCTGCCAATTTTTGAAATTTTCGTCCATTATTAGCAGCGGTTTTAAAACCGCTACTAAATTGAAATTTAATTATTCGCGCCTTTTTGCCCATTATTTGTAGCGGTCATAAGCCGCTGCTAAATGTCAGTGAAACATTGAAAAATTTCCGCCCAAATATACCGCCTTTTTTTGGCCACTATTTTTATAGCGGTCAAAAACCGCTACTAAATGTTGAGAAAAACAAAAAAACACGTACATCCGTAGCGGTTGTACAACCGCTACTAAATATGACAAATTTTTTTAAAAATAAAATTTTTAAAAAACAATAAATTTATGTTAAAACAAGATAAACGATAAAAACTCATAACATCATAAATTAAAAATATCATTTAAAAATAAGTAAACTTTACTTATACACACGTTTAACATAAAAACAAACGATCAAAACAACACAAACTAAGGTTAAAACAAAAAATCAGAAATTAAAAAACATTTCTCCAATTAAAATAAAAAACCACAATAAAATAAAATAACCAACATGAAAAATTTACCACCAGCGCGCCATCATTGAAACAACAAGAAGGAACCCACCATGCAACAAAGTGCCTTCCTTGCTCGTAGATGATCTTTGGACTTCCCAATTTCGTTCAACAAAGTGTACAGAACATTATCGCACACATTCTTTTCAATGTGCATAACATCAAGACAGTGACGTAATATATTTGTCTTCCAATAAGGAAGAGTAAAAAATATACTCCTCTTCCGCCATTGTTG
>JANTPZ010127930.1:0-13878 GCA_025593235.1 Vachellia pachyceras
CCCTGATCCCACTAACCTTGGCCATAGGTTTACTCGATTCAATCGTCAATCTGATTCCCTGTACTTGTTCAGCTGTGACATAAATTTGGATCATCAATCAATTAATTTTGACAAATTACATATTATTGATGAGCCTGACAGTTAAATAGGAAATTTCTTTACCTCGGCAATCGAGATAAGTGGGGGCCTTCAGGTTGTCTTCATCTTCGCAGATTGTGATGAATCTGTGACTATGACCCCACTTAGCTGTCTTCTTTTCCCGGTGACACAGATTGATTTAAGTATTGCAACACTCAATTCGAGTTGGCTCCCTTGAAAACACTTTTTTGTATTTACAAAAAATTCGAATTTGAGACTTTTGTATTTTAGACAGTGAACGCAATTTCTAATTGATTGGGCTAAAAATAATTAAATTATGAACTGTTGAAAGGAAACTTTGACAGATGGTAATAAACAATACTACAACTTACTTTTAACAGAGAGTATAAGGTAGTAATTTTTTTTCAATTAGAGTAGTAGATTTCAAAATATTCTATTCAAGCGGCGGGGAATATAACCTTAAATGAAAGGTATTCATTGCAAGCATGAATAAAATCAAATCACAACCAAACCAATTTGATTAATTATATTGATTGTACGAAGTTGGGACAGTGAATATGCATGCATGCATGTATCTACATTTTTTTTTTAAACCTGTGTGCATGTATTAACATAACCGTCTATGTTCATAGAAAGTGAGATTCCATTTTTAATTAACTCCTGACTTAATTGAACTTACTCGATTGATTTTGACGCTTTATGGGGGCATCCGTAACAAGTTGATTAGTTGGCTCCTCCTTTAGCAAGAAGATTACATGTGTACATTTTAACTGTTCAGCATCTGGAAAAGGCTAAATTACTTTTATATATGGCAAGAGTTATCGTTAGTCTTTCATGTTACTGCTAAAATCGATCATTAAGAGTACAGCTTTCTTACAACTTAGTAATAACCTTCCAAGACCCATTAACTTTTAATAGCGGAAAATAATTAGTCATAGATTATAAGATATATCATTCGTTTGAAAAAACGATGGAACAATGGTTTTACGCAGAGTGGAGTAAGTATGTGAGAAGAATTTTAATTTATCTCAACTTAGATGCATTATGAAAAAAGTGGGAAAAAAATCATATCCAAACACACGTATTTTCTTAACTTACAATTTACAAAATCTAAGGATCTAATCACATTTAATTTTTTTCCATATTATTTTCTATTTGTTGGGATTTTCTAACCCCAAAGCACCAAACACCACTTTAAACGTTAGTTTTAAGGGCTCGTTTGGAAGTTCCTTCGAAAATAGCTTTTACGAATTTTGAGGTAAAATTTAAGTTTTGGAGAATAGATTTTGAAGAATAACTTTTATGGATTCTGGGATAAAACTTATGTTTTAAAAAAGTGACTGTGGTTTGGAAGTGTTGACTTTTACGGATTCCGATGTAAAATGTAGGTATGAAAGGTGAAAAAGAAAGAAAGAAGTCAAAGAACAAGTAGGAAAGAGGAAATTTATTATGAGAGATTGTGTGATTTAATAAGAAAATAACTTTTTCAAAGCATAAATTTCAAACCGATGTTTTGTATCTAAAATAATTTTTCAAAAAATGTGAGTATATGGACAAAACCTAGGTTTTTTTCAAAACGTAGGTTTCAAATCGATATTTTGTATCTAAAATAACTTTTTCAAAAAATATGAGTATTTGGACAAAATCTAGAAATTCATCGCAACTACGCATCATCTTTGGACGTTTCGAATTAAATTCTTTTTATTTTTATTTAAAAACTTAAATTAATGCAAGCAAAATCTGACATAATTGATAATCTTTTAACAATGAGTTTCTAAAAAAAGATTTCTTTATTTAAAAATCATTACTTGAAAATTTTAAATCCCTAGAACGTTGAAATTGTAATTGAAAGCGGTGGGCACCTACATGTTAATCATAGCAGCGACCAGGGAGCATCGAAATTGACTTTATAGGCGTATGACTTCGTTTTCTTCGAAATAGAATGGGGGAAATGTTGAAGGGTTGAATTAATTTAGTACGTAATATATAATCTCAATTCATTTTATTTTTTATATTTATCATTTTTTATTAAAATAGTTATCCTAACTTATAAATTATTATATAATTAATTTATCCCATTTCTTTAACTTATCCAGATTAATTAAAT
Source organism: Vachellia pachyceras (assembly GCA_025593235.1). Lineage (NCBI taxonomy): Eukaryota > Viridiplantae > Streptophyta > Magnoliopsida > Fabales > Fabaceae > Vachellia > Vachellia pachyceras. Next base: position 2,207 of record JANTPZ010127930.1, read on the forward strand.
ACTCTGGCCTCCAATTATAATATAAATTTATAAAACGTGAGCTTATGATTGAATTCAATCATAAAATATAACATATCATTCTACTTTATGTACCAAATTTATAATGTTTTAACATAATATTCTATCAATTGCACACACTAAAATGCTTCCATCCAAGAGTAATAATAATAATGAAAGAGTGCATTTTAGAAAACTTAACACATATTTATTACAAATTAAATGATTAGATTAAATAATTTTATAATCTACCCAAATTTAGTTATTTAGTTATGATATTAAGGACTCGAGTTGGTCATAGCATGTACAAGGTAAGAGTTGGCTAACTAGGTGGGCGCGTAATTAAAATTCTGGAGATGAAATGGTGCATGAATTGAAAGTTGGCGTAATTATTTGACAATTTAATGAGGCCTGAATATATATATATATATATATATATATAAAAGGATAGACCAGGTGAGATGATCTAGAGAATCCCCTCATCACAGTTTACTTTAAATTGACATTCAATGATCTACCCAGTTGATTCTTGGCTGGCTTCTTTTTGAGGTATGGAGAATGATTCTGGAAAATGCCTTCTAAAACAAGTTATTTACCACCGCAGTATTTATTCAGTTTTTTTTATCCTCACAGTACAAATACACTCTTATCACAAGTGACTTTGAACATATTTTATATAAATTAAAGAAACTTTAAAACACATATAGTTTTACTTTAAAATTCATCAACTTTTTAAATTTATCTCTATTTAATATCAATTATAATACATAAGAACAAAATCAATAATACATAATAAATGAAATCTAAAATTATATATTTTCACGATAAAGTTTATGAAGTAACTTTTAAATAGTACAAAATAGAACCATTCTCTCCGGTGTAAGTAGAAAATGCATGTTAAATTTCACGCTACAATTTACAAAATTTTCACATTATTTAAATCAAGAGAGAATTGGGAATAAACTCCCATTGGAAAATTAATTGTGGGATCCACCTTCAAAATTATGCAACTGAATTTTGAGATTATGTAATTGAACTATCACATTATGTAATTGAACTTCCACAAATGTTCAATTGTAGGTCTCATTCTCTAATTAATTTTTTAATGAGAGATTTATCCACAATCTTCCCTTAAATCAATTGGATGTAACATTTAAAGCTACTTTTTCAATATGATTTAGAGTCTACAAAATAAAAATGTAAGAGGAGTTTTATCTCAACTGATTTCTTAATGTTTTTGCCAACTGCGCATAATTTGTTATGTTAAATCAATGAGGATGGCAAGACATCTGTTATAGATTTAAAAAATTTCAGTTTAAAATTTGAAACGGTTATTATTAAATCACTATCAGAAAAATATCAATTAGTGACGGAAAAATCCATCACTAACTGATTATTTTCCATCAGATAATAATCATTTATTGGGGAAACATCATTTAATAATCCGGATATTATATTCTATTACATATGAATTGAATCTTGGAGCATGAAGACTTTTTACTAAGCGCGCATTATAAATTAATGAGATTTAACTTAATATATATATATATATTAAATAACTTTCAAGTTTTAATGCTTATAGAGTATTTTAAAAAAACAAATAATGGAATGATCTACTTTTTTCAAAAGTTTAATGACGGATGAAGGATAATTTTGGCATTAGCTTACCTGGTTTTAGTGTTAAATAGACAAGCCAAGGGATTGGTTTTCAAATTGTTGATCAATAATTGACCTATAAATCTGTTCATACACGCAATTATTACATTATTATGTCACCATTAATTTGGTGTATCTCTACTGTTGCACCAAATTAAGTTTCAATAACAGCTACTCTGGTGTAGTACACAGAAAAATAATTTTTAATCAAATTTATAAGTTATTTCATTAAATATATATATAATTTTATAATTTTACCTTTTATGTCTTATTAGTATATTGGCTGTTATGCTTATGGTTATAGGGTATAGTATATACTAAAAACTTGTTTTGTTTCAAAACCTAATTAATTTTACCCCAATATCTAGATTTTGTCCAAGTACTCACATTTTTTGAAAAATTATTTTAGATATAAAGCTTCATTTTGAAATTTAGATTTTAAAAAGTTATTTTCTTATCAAATCACACCTTATCTCCTAGTAAATTTTCTCTTTTCTACTTTTTCTTTCATACTCTTTCTTTTCTATCTGCTTTTGACTTGGAATCCGTAAAAACTATTATCTAAAATCTATTTTTCAAAATCTAAGTTTTACCTTAGAATATGTAAAAGTTATTTTCAAAATAATTTCCAAACGATCCCTAAATATGAATAAAATTGAAAAGTTGTTAAACTTTAAAACATATTAATGAGGTTTAAAATTTTTATTAATTTATATTAAACATGTTATAGTGGTTTATAAATAAGATTAGAAGAATATACCATGTAGTCTTCATTATAAAATCCATTTTTAAGTATAGAATTTTTCAAATTTGCTCTTGTTATAATTTTGCCTCTTCTTACATTTACAAATCATTCTCACACATGTATTCTCTTTCTCTATCTCCAATAAGAATCAACAAGGGTAACTTATGGTCAAACTCGACTTGTATTAATCAGCAAAGATTTATTCTAAGAGCAGACGTATAATGAGCTTGTTTGGGTGGGTGCTTTGAGCCTAAAAGGGAACTTCTGAGAGGGAGAATCATGTGGAAGAAAAAGCATCTGTTTGGGTAGGTGTGTGGCCGGAATCCACTTCGGCGGAGAATGAGCTTTGGAAAGGAAGTAGATCAACGCATCGTTGGATGTCACGGTGGGAGCTCCACGGTGAATGAAGAGTACCGTTGGAAGTAGAACTGAGTGCTCGGCTAATCTAATCTTTCATCTCAGCTCATCATGGATGCTAGTTTTTTTTTTAAAAACTTCAATGCAGATGCGGCGTTGAAGGATTCCGACGTACCGCCGAGTCCAATCCTGTGCGACCCCTCATGTTGTTGAACCCCTACGCTCTTTTTTTTTCCTTTCTTTTTACAGGTGTTGTGCTGTGAATTGGACATGTTTGGTGATGGAGGGGCTTGAGTGGAGAGGGCAACAGAGAGGGAGAGGGAGAGGGAGAGGGAGAGGGAGGGGAGAGCTATGGGGAAGAGGGAGGAACATCCGTATCGTGGAAGAGAAAGGAACATCAAGAAGAAGAAGAAGATAAAAGAAGAGAGTAATAAAAATATATAAAATAATATATATGTATTATTTAATGAATAAAATATATGACCATATTTGATTAAAAAATTCAAATAATTTTACTTTTTAGATGGTGTTTAATTTATATGTATTTTCTTTTGTTTCATTTTTATCATTTCATTTTATCCTAATTTATCACAATATATAAAATAATATATCTGTATGTTTAATAAGATTCATATTATTTTAAATAATTTTTACTAAAAGTCACTTCTTCAAAATTTATCCAAATAAATTTTCGTTTTCACAAAAAGCTACTTATTCAACGTTTATCCAAACGTAAATTACATCACATAATCTAGCTTATACCTAAATGTCTCTACTTTCAAATTCAATAATTTTTTAATTTTATCCTTATTTAATATACATTATACTCAACACGGTAGTTGGTGAAATGTAAGATTATACATTTATAGGAAAAATTTAATGATAATATAACCAAAAATTCATTATTTCTCTGCACTGTAAATAGGATAAAAGAGTGGTTAATAAAACTAATAGGGAAAATTACTTTAAAATCCCGCGCTATAAATTAAATACTCTAAGATCCTAAGAGGTTGTTAGTGATAGCTATTTCACTTGTCAATGATGTTCCTTAACTTGTTATTAACAACCTCTTTAAACCTTTGAGTAATTAAATCGCTATCACGGGACCTAAATGCAATTCTCCCAAACTAATATTGAAAAGCAATTATATCATAATAAATTTAATGATTATAACCATTTTTAACTTTTTATTGTATGTAGGAATTAATAAGTACAAGATGGAGTATATATTTAATTAAGACCGCCCTATCTATCCACGCCCTTTAATTAAGATCTTGAATTTACGTGAAAAACGGAAAATAAGTCAAAGTATGACATTATTAATTTGTTTGGCAAAAAAAGGAAAAGACATTGTACTTGTTTGGGAATAGGGAATACCGTTTTTCAAACGGTATACACATTCCAAAATAAAATCATCTCTAAATCTGTAAAAACCATCTCGAAACTTGTTAAAACCATATCAAAATCCATAAAACCACTTTGAAATCTGTAAAATACATTAAAATCTGTAAACTCATTTCTCCCAACAAACTTTATTATTGAATTGTGGCTCATAAAACTTGAAAGTGCGTATTGATGCATCTTTCTCGATTGGTGTAAATTAAATGTGTAAAAGTTTTAAAATTGTCTTTACTCTTGTCGTGCTAGCAGGAGCAGTACCACGCTGCTTGCCTGCTTACATATTTATGAGGATGGCAAAATATATGTGTATATACTTGATTCCTTTTTGTTTTTTTAAGCTGAAGTTGATGGATTACCATCCACTCCTGTAACGATCAATGAGTTGGCTACTAATATTTAAAAGATACGACTCATCAATATTAAAATAATATTTCGTAGATAATTTCTTTGTTGAAATGGAATAATTAACCACTTAACATTATCATTAAAAAAATTATATTGATTCAATTGAGTAGAGAATCCAAGGGTAATTTTTTTCTTTAAAATCAAGTGTTAGTTTATTTATTTGAAAAAAAATAAGTTTAACCTCTCCAAAAAATTAAAATGGAGGTTAAATAGAGATATATTCTCTCCATTTTGTGCGTGTTTGGGAATCCGTTAGGAGAACGATGTTACGAATTTCAAGGTCAGTATGCGAGAGGAGTTTTGTTTTAACTTACGTGTAACATGGTTGGGGTCATTTATATGAAAAAGTTATACAATTCTCATATACGAATTAAACTAACTTAGCTATATCTTAAATATTCATCCATTTTTAATTCTACCCTTATTTAATATTTACAGTATTTGCTAAACTTAATTCCTAAATACTTGAGAGTCATTTGCAGCAGGTCATATGTACATGTACGTATTAGTATTAATTTGTTTTATAAATATAAAGAAACCATCCTTTAAAAAAATGTAATTTAAAAAAATATAAATTTTCAAGAATTATCCTATTAAAACTCGGACAACCTCTGAGCCCGTTGATGTAAAGGGTCAAATTGAGGTCAACCCGTGATCAAACCGGTTATATCAAAATAATATAATTTAATAAAAAATAACTACATTTGATTATAAACAAGTTAATATCATAATGTTTAAAAAATATACTAAATATGTAATGTTTTGATACATACATCTCCCACAAATTTTTTGATTGTAACTAATAAAATATCACATTGGGAATATATGTTTATTCTTACTATCTTTCAAAATCTACAAAATGATGAAACACTAGAATATAATCACTAATAGTTAGTGGTAGTTTGATTTAGTAATTCAAAAAATAAAAGTAAAAAACTATCAATATGATGACAAATTAAAACAATAAAGGTAATCGTTACAAAAAAAAACAATAAAAGGTAATATTAGTTCACTAGAACTAAAAGCGAAAAATTCAGAATTTTTTTTAAAAAATTTAATCTGAATTATCATCGATTTGCCTCAAGTAACTCATTTTAAAACTAGTTCACCCCAAGTTAAAATTTTTTGAGTTATAGATATGACCAGAGTAGTTAGATGATCGAGTTGTTGATTTTCGAATCAACCCCGCCTCTCCAATCCATTTTAACTCAGAATTATGTTGCATATATTAAATTAAGCAACCTCTATTCCTGTGATTGGCTGAGCTAATGGAAACTCCCCCTTTAATTTAACAAGGATAAAATGATCACTTTAAAATTTTCCATTGCTCCATGCTATCACTATGTAAATCAGTGTTCTATTTCCTGACATTCCCTCGCCCCGTTTCATTGAACCAAGCTTGCCTTTTTCCCCGAGGAAAACAAAATGATATCATTAATATATATATATATATATATATATCCTACTATGAGTTCAAATTCAAATGAAATAAATTACATAACCTATTAAAAGAAACTTAATCAACTACATTAGTAGTGATAAAATTAAAATAACTTAGAAAGAAGGATAAAATTAAAATAACTTGATTGAGATGAGAAAATCTGTTTGAGGTCTATCGACTTGTCATTGCCTTTTGCAATATTGAGATTCCATAAACCATTCATTAGAAGTCCTAAATTGCATTTCCAAAAAAAAAGAGCACATAAACAATATAACCAAAAACCGAGCTATGAACTATAATTCTTTTCCAATTAAAAGATATTAAATACAAATAAATGCGTCACAGAACTTAAAAGATCATATTTTAACTTTCCTCATCATTATTTTTCATTGATAAGATGAAGAATCATAGGATTTTCTTGAGAAGTTACAAATAAATATCAATCAATTTTTGATAAGAAGCAGGAAATTTCTTTAATAACATTTAACGGAATCCTAATTTTCCTTCATGCAATGCCAGATTTTCCTTCATTCATAAGAAATTCAACAAGATAATGGTTGCTTTTATTTCTAGTCATTTGAATGAAGGTGTAGCATTGTATCCTTTAACTATTGTGCAAAGTCCAAGAGCCTATATCCTTGTAGTCTTATAGACAAACATCCAAACCAAATTTGTTGAGCATACGGATATGTGAACAGAAATGATCAAGAGTCTCCTGCAAAGATGTGTTCCAGCCAGGAAGATTCCATGATCATCGATTATGCATTAACAATTCAGCAACATTTGAAATATTCAAGGTTCCATCTGAACCAGACTGCATAGGCCACCGTACACGGTGGTTGAGAGGAATAGCATATCCATTTCCAATATGTTATTTCAATTTGGATATAATGACATTAGCAGACTCCAGATCCCTTTCCATAACAAAAAAAAGTTGTAAGACTTTTTGAGAATTGATTCTCTACTCCAAGCTTGCCTTAAGTTGGTGACAAACTGCAGCCAATGATGCGAATTTTATTATGAAAAATTATTATGAGATGCAAAATAAATGTAATCACAAGAAATTCCAAAAGTTAGCAACATGAAATGACGATTTTAGCATAGAAACTAACAAAAAGTCTTGTACTATGCTAACAAACTGTTAATTGAAACGGTGAAGAATATCATTTTCGTAAGGAGAAGAATGCGAGTTCAAATGCATCGAAACACATTGTTAAGAGATGCGAAAACGTTTACACTCTAAATTTTAAAAGTGATTAGTTTCAAATTGAAAATGGTTAAGAGATATCTTGTACCTTGAAGGAAAGGTGAAAAAGAAGTCTGGGCCACCTTCTTTGTTCTAAAATCTATAATGATTTTTCTTTCAAATTTTAACATTAATTTGATAGCTTCTCTTGAAAAGAAGGGAGCGTTAATTCTGAGTTGAGAAAAGAAAGGATATAATTAATCATAACACCCAAAAATGAACAAAAGGACTTGCACCGAAAACTACGTACGGGGGAGTATTTAAGAAAAATGGATTTACCATAATTAAAACCAGGGTAAGTAGGATTTAGTAATACCATAATGATCATGTTCGACAACATTTTTAAGAGTTTGTTGGGAAGTTATTTTAAAAATAATTTTTACAAATTCTGAGGTAAAACCTACCTTTTGGAGAATATATTTTGGAAAATAGCCTTTACAGATTTCGAGGCAAAACCTAGATTTTGAAAAGTGATTTATGTTTGGGAAGTTATAAGTGCTTATAAGTGCTTTTACAGATTTCAAGGCAAAACCTAGATTAGTAAGCCACTTATAAGTGCTTATTCACACAAGCCGAGGCAAATATGTGGAGAAGATTGTCTCGTTTTGCGGAAAAGTACTGTTGAACGTTCTTATGAAAATAAGTCACTGCTTGCCAAACAGGGCCATTAGCTTTTACGGATTCCGAGGCAAAAAAGTTGGTAGGAAAGAGAAAGAATGAAAAGTAAGAAATAGGAAAGAGAGGAAAGAAAAAATATGAGATAGGAAAGAGAAAAAAGAAAAAGTAGGAAAAAGAAAAGAGAAAGAAGGAAAGAGGAAATATGAAAAAGTAGACAAAAGACGAAAAGTAGGAAAGAGAAAATCTAGGTTTCAAAACAAGATTTTGTAACCAAAACAGCTTTTCTGAAAATTTGTTGCTTTGAAACCAAATATAGATTTCAGGAAGAGGATGCAAAAAAGTCCTAAACTCCCCAACAGTTCATTCAACAGTATTTTTTATAAAATAAAATTATATATTTATTTTGATTTATATAAAAATATCATGGCCTTAGAAATTAGAATGAATGGCATGGTCCCACGCAGACATGACAGGACACGCACAAAGCGAGACGAATGAATGGCGGAGGATGGCGAGTTTGGAGATGATAGATGGAGTGAAGCGAATTGGGGTTGAATGATTCCACAAGGCCACACCACGTAGCCCAACATCCAAACATAAGCACAGACAAAAGGTGGTCCCCACTCCCCCCTGGTCCTCTCGGAGACGTAGAGCGCCACATCCCTTACCCATTCTCGTAATTTTAATCTCCTCCACCGGCGGTACAAGTACAACGTTAATTATGTTTCCTTTCTCATGCTCATTTCCCTCACATGTTTCCAATGCTCTTTTCCCTCTCCCCCGGCTGCGCATTTAGTTGACCTTCCTAATTTCCCAGCCCCCCCTGCCTGTCCATCACATTTTGTTTGTCCCAAACGTATATATTACGTATGTATCATCTTAGTCTTAGAATTGATAGTTAACCCAACAAAATTCAAAACAAAAAGAAAAAAAAAAACCTATGATGTCATTAGAAATATCACATACCCATCATCTAACATCTACAGGTCGTTGATTATACTCTAACTGTTCATTAATTAAACTCAATCTTCTTACATTAATTTCTTCCTCAGACATCTTATTTCACAGCCTGTAAGCTGAGCCACAAATACTGGAAACCATCCATCCCTTATCATCCTCCTCTCAACCCTGTTGTTCCTTCTCTTATTGTCACTGCAAGTGCATAGAAATTAATTAATTAATTAACTACTTGGTTTTAATTTTGCCTGAGGATAAATAAAACAGAGAGCTGCTGGTCGATATATGAACATCATCATCATCTTCTTCCACCGGCAACTTCTTCATTGAATCTACTGATCCAGTCTCCTGAGAATGGCGGACTTGATGAGGGTCTCGTCGCTTCTCAGGCCTTGAGGGATCTTAACCACGACGTCTTGAAGCATCACCCCGTTCACGCATGACATGCTCGCATGGTGCACCCTCAGCTCCAAGTCTCGCAGCGCCTCCATCAGCCTCGCTCCGGGATGGTTCCTGTTCTCCGACTGAACCCTCACCATCGCGTCCGGCCCTATGATCCTCACGTCCACCTCCAGCCCACCCATCGGCAGCTCCAGCCTCAGGCCCCGCCCGCTGGGTCCTGCCTGCTCCACCGTCGACTCCATGGTGTCCGCCATCTCCGGCTTCACCTTCCTGCGACAATTCATATCGCCGGCGGGCTCCCTTTGAAGCTGCGACTCCAGTTTCACGATCTTGGCTTTCAGCTCGTTGATGTAAGAGACGGCGTCCGACAGCAGCGAGGCCTTGTCCATCCTCGTCACATGCGGCACCACGGCGCGCAGAGCGTAGAACCGGTGGTTCAGCTTCTCCCGGCGCTGCCGCTCGGCTTCCACGTGGTTCAGAGGCGTCTCGCGACCCAGCCCGGGCTTTCTTCCCCTCTTCCTGGGCGGCGTTCTCTCTATTACGGGACCGTCGGAATCCGTATGCGATTGCTCTGAATCAGCGTACGACCTGAGCTGTAGACGGGGATCCTTCTTTCGGGATTTAGCACGGGAATTGACCGGCGGCTTCTCATCTTCTACTTCCGGTGCGCTGGAGAAAACGGCAATGTCGGCAAAAGAAATGGTCTCGTCGACGTCGAAGAAGTCAACATGTTCGGGCTGCTTATTGCAGGTTGAGACGACGGGGGCGAGATCGGAGGAGCCGTACAGAGATATAACCTGTTGGATGAGAGCGGAGTTCTTGGGGATGATTTCAGAGGATCCCATCTCGAGAACTCCTTGTGAGGTGGGAACACAGATGAGGGTTCGAATCCCATGCAAGGAGGCTTCCTTGGCTCTGTCGCAGCCGTGGAAGTGGAGGTCGTGTTGGGAGATGTTGAGCCAGAGGGGAGAGGCGGAGGAGAAAGCCTTGGCGAGGAGGGAGGGGGAGGGGGAATCGGGAGCGAGGGAGAAAGTGCGAGTCAAGGACATGACGTAGAACCACTCGGCGTCGTTGAGGTTGTCGTCGACGAGAGACTCTAGGCCCCTGATGAAGCTGTTGGCGTGACGGGGAGGGTGATCGGAGGCATGGAAGTGGCCGTGGGACCAGGAGAGGCGGAGGCGGGCACGGTCGTAGTGGGAGGTTTGCCAGAAAATGGCGTAGAGCCAGGACTGGGGCTGGGATTGAAGTAAGAACTGAAGCTTGTTGTGAGGGGGAGGGGCAGGGGAGAAGGAGAGGAGGGAGGAAGGGGAAGAGGGAGAGAGGATGAGATCGTCCATGAAGGAAGGGAGGGAGGAGATGTACGGACAAGGACTAGCTTTTGGGTTTTGACAGATTGAGAGGACGGGGGGAGAAGTGGGGAGGGGGATATGTTATTAATACGAGGAGAGTGGGGTCCAAGTCCAGCGAAGCAAACTGAGACGTAGAGGTGTAACCGGAGGGCCTTAAGCAGCCAGCAGTGGCGAGTCCACCTGTGACCTTAGCTTGTTTGTTACCGCCTGACTAACTGGGAAGGGACCGTGGATCATCAAGGTTACAGGCATACATACTTATAGATTTACAGAATATTTACATATCGTTCATCTTCATTATCAGCAGGTTTTGCAGTGTAATTTAAAGGAGCGGTTGAAGGGTTACAATGAGAAATTGAAAGGGGGGAGGGCCACCAAAGAAGATTTTGATTTAATTGTGGAGGTAGGAGGGGCTCCGACTACGAATAAGTAGGGTTTTAATTGGATTGAGATCGAAATCCCAATGGCCTATTATTACACCAAACCAACAAACAAGCTCCTTCGTTGCAGAGCTCCTAGCGGAGACTGAGGCAGTACTTATCCATTCCCCGTCGATTTCAACTGTGGTTGTTATTAGCATGATTACGTGTTTCTTTAAAATCTGTTAAAGAAAAAAAAATTTAGATATACTTTTTATAAATTTAAAGATATTTTTTATCTTAACTTACTTATAAAAAATAGATTTTTTAACATGCACTGTATTTATGTGTGGGCAGTGTTGTAGAAGGCTTATCGGGAGGAGCGGATGGGGAGGTGGTCCCACGCCGCACAGAGAGACCCACGGCTAAAAATCTGTGTTTGGGGACAATGGAGGCATGTGCCTTGTGTCACAAGTCCCACATCGGTGAGGTTTGGGAGGGTGCTGGGTTATAAGAAGCGGAACGCTGCGCACCCCTACGACACGTGTTTTGAGGGAGAGGGTAATGGTCCCGTGACAAGTGGTATCAGAGCCAACCCTGAACCTTTCGACGCCGCACGCCCGCTGCACGCCCCTGTCGGCGGGGAGAGAGTAATGGGGAGAGGGTAACGGTGTGGTGGTCGTCCGCGGCGAGGTCGCTCGCGGATTGGCTGTGGGAGAATGTCACAAGTCCCACATCG
>JANTPZ010127935.1:0-55916 GCA_025593235.1 Vachellia pachyceras
AAAAAAAAAATTCAGAAAATCTATAGATCTCAACTTCAAAGGATTTATATACCTAACTATATGTACCATTATGCCTTTAGTGTTCGTTCGATATATATATATATATGGATATGATATTATTGTGAGAATGAACAACACAACCAACTTGGCAGTCTCATTATATTGAATCACCCAGCATACCTCATTTATTTTAAAGCAACATCACATATATAGCCAATACACAAGCATATATCTTTCTATTTTATACACACACACACACACACACAAAACGTGGGTAGCTGTGAGTTTGTTGAAGCAAACAAGGAGAGGCGAAGGTTAAACATGTTGGCCAAGGCACTTCACCTTTCACTATCACTATCTCGTATTCCCATATAAATCCTGCCGACAACTGTGCAAAGTTTCTGAATTGACTATTCCAGTAATCTGGTTTCCAGGTTGCAGCAATAGAGAGGGACAGAGGGTGAGAGAGAGAGAGAGCTACATATATATATATATATATTACAATTATAATAGTGCTTGTCTCTCATGTAGGTAAAAATGATGGTGATAGTGCTGAGAGATCTTAATCTAATTGGTAAGGAGTTGATTTATAACCCACAAATTTATAAATTTAAATTACGTTACCAATATGAGGATATTCTTAATGGATTATATGTAAGTGCTTTTTTAACTCGGAAGTATGCCTTAACCCTAATGAGCCATTAGGATCCAACCCCACCCTATACTTTTTTGTATAAAAAAAATATAACATTGTTAATATTGTTGAGATATGTGTATTCTTGAAGGCTTTAGAGTTTGTTGGGATATATAGTGATTCTATGTATATGAAGGCAATTGGGTTTAGGTTTGAGGTGGAAGAATGGCTTGGAGATGGAAGAAATAACACCAAAATGGAATGTCACTTTTTTTTTTTGCTTTTCCATAAAAAGGCAAAATGATATTCAAATAAAAGATCAATTTATAATACAGAGTAAGTAGAAGAATTGGAAAGTAAAGGCAGATAACAATCACCTTACTAATTCTATCAAAAACCATGGCAAAAGCTTTTACTTTCAAGGATCTATTTACAAAATTTACTTTCAAGAATATTAGTTAAGTTTATAAAAAAAGAGTATTTGTAAAGTTAGTTAATACATCTAAATAGAAGCAGGGCCTCCCCATTGAGCCTCCTCTCCATTTATCTTCCATTGAAATCTAACAGTGTTTATTTAGTCCCTATTCAAATCAAAAGGGTACAAAAAATATAATGTATAATATATAAATTGATTACATGCGATCAAATAAATTAATCAAACAAATAACAAACTAATTCCGAGAAAAACCATATTATAATACAGTCTCGCAATACTGGAGTAGTTGATATTCATTAACTTGGTTTATAAAATTGGTCATTAGTTATTTTTCAAGAAGAAGCTGACCATGTTTTTGTACAACATTAATTGGTGTGTTTGGGAACTCCATTGGGAGAAAGGAGTTATGGCTTTTGAGGCAATTTTATGGATTTCAAGATGGTTTTTATAGACTTGGAGATAGTTTTGTCTTAGCCTATGTACACCGTCGGGGAAAATGAGTTTCCAAATAAGCACCTAATTAATTATTGAAATGCCCCGTTTGATAGGCGGATGTGATTTAGATGAAAGTGGGAGTTGAAGTGGGAGTTGAAGTGGGTATAATTTTTAATTAATATATATTTGTAATAAGAAAAATACTAAAATAACCTCTACCACAAAAAAAAAAATCTCTCCTTCCCCAACAAAAAACAAATCTTCTCCAAGTCATCTTCTTCCCCAGCAAATCTAATGAGTCGCGTTCATGGGTGGAGGTCGTCGCTAGGTCTTTCTTGAATGCACAAATGAATTTGCTTTTTTGATATTGTGTTTGAACGCAACTTGTGGGTGGGTAGATCTTTCTTCAATATATTTTGTTCATTCTGTGACTTGTGGGTGGGCAGCTCTTCCTACTTTCATCTAATGAAAGCAAATTTGAAGAGCTTGTATGATGGGTGGGCAGATACAAGGGAAATAGTAAACACAAAGGAGGTCATCATTGTCGTCCTCAGTTGCGTTCGTCACCATATCCAGAGATTGGGGATGGAGGTTGCTATTGTCATCCTCACGCCTTTCGTGTTCATCGCAAAAGATTGGGTGTGGAGTCCCATTCTTCACCTGTTTGAGTTCGTCGTCGTCCTACACCTTCCACCATTTGTCATCCTCCATCGCCTTCATCGTTGTCCTTACCTCTTCCTTCTTGCTCACCATTGTTGCCAAATTTGTCCAAGGGCATAATGGTCTACATGTTTGGGTTTCAAGGAACTGATCTCAATTCACATGGGGAGTTGAGAAGTGTTACTTCTCACATTTGATGAAAGTGACATTTCCATGGAAGTGACTTCCCTTCTACCAAACAAATCAAATTTTCCATTTCCACCCTAATTCCAACTCCATGGTCTCACTTTCATAGTACCAAACATAGCATAAATGGAGAGGACATTCAACGGAGAGACCTGGTACCCATCTACATTGATGCATAGGGGCTTCTTTCATATATATGACCCCATGACAAAAAGAATTCAACGAGAAGGATGGAATGTGACTTTTTAATACATTTATCATATATGTGAGAATGAATTATTTGTTAGACAAGCTTGCAACAATGCAACCTTGAAGTGATTTTTTTTTTGTTAATTAATGATGATTCCTAAGGACGTATATAAATCTTGAGCTTGTTCGCTTCTCTTTACACACACTTTTAGTTTATTTTATCTTTAATATAAAACTTACTTTAATAAAAAAAATTGAACTACAGCGTAAGTTTTGTATTAAAAATTGAATGAGTATATGATTTTCCATAACCTTTATCATATGTAGGAGCCATAAGATATATTCCTTTCACTTATTAATAAAAAAGTTAAATAACAAATATGAAAATGTTAATGATGTAAGTCAAATTAATTATTATTTGTACTAAATAGGTGTTGACTTTCTTAAAATAGGTTAATTATTTGTAATGTTTGGAAGATATGGAGCCACTTAATATATTCAATCAATATCCAAGATACTGTGAGGAGAATATTTGTAACTAAAATAAATCTCAAATTTAAATATTATATTGAGAATGGAGATGGTAACTATTTGACACTAAATTCTTCCAGTGTTAGTGTAGTGAAAATTTCCCTTGAATATATACGAGAAACTTCCACCACACAACGGATGGCTCTCCCTCTCATCTTGTTTTCCTTCCATTATTTATGTGTTACTGGGCTTGGGCCTAAAATTTTGGATCCATGTGCTTCTAATATGTGTTTATTCTCATCTTGTCCCTTGTAACGTGGAGAATTAAGATTTAAATTTCTATTAAAAAATATATTCATATTTAATACAAACAGTATTTTGAATAAGATTATATCAAGTAGGGGGATGCTTGTGTTGTGCTTCATGGGGGAAAGCTTTTTTTTGGTTTTAGTTTTTTTGAGATCTTTTGAATTTTTTTATAGTTAAAGAAATTGGAAAATGTGGGGCCCATAAAAATGCACTTAACAGGTGTTTTGTGTAATATCTACATCTTTTTCTGTAAATTGAAATAGAGGTCAAACTGATAGTTATGAGATAAGTTAGGCCTCGAAAATAAAAGTACAAAAAGAGAAGATGTCAATGGACCAAAGAGACCCTGATCAATTTAGTCCTAAGGTTTTGAAATTACTAAAAATGTAAGCCAGGGACATAAATGTCATTAAGTATAAAGACCAAGGGCAATATGGTCATTGGATGAAAAGGGCCAAACCAGTAGTCAAAAGTCAAGTTAGAGCCCACAGATAGAAAGCATGGAAAAAGTTGATGCTGATGGGCTGAATAACTCAAAGTCAGACTTGGCTCAGTGGGAGAAATTTTATGAGAACTCCGCAGTTAAGCGTGCTCACCCTGGAGTAATGTAAGGATAGGTGGCCTTCTAGGAAGGACTTAGATGTCATTACACGAAAAGTCAAGGGTAAAATTGGAATTACGAAAAGTTAGACAGTGTAAGGGTATTTTGGTCATTAAGAGAAGTCTAAGGGCATTTTGGTCATTTGACAAGGCAAAGTCAAAGTCAAAAAGGGTTGACCCAAATATCAGAAAAATTCACAGATGCCCAAAAGATAGAGCAGAACTCCCTGATTTGCTGAGATTTGACAGAATGTCAAAATGCGGCCTAGATCTCTGTTTAGAGAATTTTGAAGGTAAATCGGCCGAAAATAATTATTTGAGGTGCTAGGAGACTTCAATCAATTGAGTTCAGGGCACAGGAAAATAAAGTGAATTTTATAGTAATTAATAAAATTATTGCCCAATATACAATTGAGGCGAATTTCCCGATTTTAAGGAAAAAGACCCGAAAATCCTGAAAATGTAATTTTATTCAAAAATTATTTTCAGATAATCCAAAGGGAAAATTGAGGAAAGGAAAAGGGCTAGAATATTAGTGAAGATTTTAGTAATTTTTAATGCCCTAAAAATATTTTGCCCGTCGGAAATACGTTTTTCAGGGATTTTCGATAAGATAAAATTAACTTGTTATTTTTGGACGAATTTCAAGGGTATTTTTGGAAAATATTTCACCATATTAGTAAGTGAATTATGAAGATTAAAAGAGGAATAAGATGTCTCCAGAAAAGCAGAGAAAAATTTACCGGAATTAAGTTACTTTTACCAGTAAAACGTGTAATTAGTAGAAGTAACCGATCGGTAACCGGTTTGGTTAGTGTAACCAAGGTTACAACCAGATTTTTTTACCCCATGTTTAGCTATTATTATCACTTTATGAAGACCAATGAGCGCTAAGCATATGTTTAAAATGTGGACCAATAAGATTAATTTTATTAATTAAATTCCCTATTAATCATTTAAGTAATTTGTGAGGGGATTAATTTATAAAATTTCTGTCCATTTCCCATCCAAATCTGTCATCCTCCTCCCCCTCTTGAGACCCAAAATGATGCCATGAACAAGCAAGCAAGAGAAGAAAAGCTCCAAGAAAATTCAAGGTACAAGCTTAAACCCCTTAATGATATACCTTTTCTTGAAGCTTGTAACTTCCTCTTTCTCTATGGTCTTAGAATCCTTAATAAAATTTTCTTTCTCAAGATCCAAAGTTAGTGTTCTTGGAAGAGAAAGTGAGAAAGAGGAAGAGTTAGAGCCAATAATGATATGCAAAATGCTCCTTGTGTTGTAAGGAGTAGTTTGGTATATATATTGTGATTGTTTGGTGGTTGTTTGTTGATTCTACAAATTTTGGAATTCAAAACCCTAAGGGGAAATGCTGCCAAAATTTCTATTGAATGTAGGAGAGTTGAATTTAAGTTATATAATCCATGGAAATAAGGTTGGTAGCAAGACAATGATGATACATAAGTTGAAAGTTTGAAAAATCATGTTTTGGCAATATTTGGGGAATTTCGTGCAAATCTGGAAGTGGAGGAAGAAGTGTGTTTATGATGATTGAAAGTGTGAATATGTGCTTTTGTGTGCTATGGTCATATGCATTTAATTGTTACATGTTGCACTTTTATGAATTCACACTTATATTGAAAGTTGTCATGCAATTTTATAAAGTGTGTTGGAAAGTTTTACTATTGGGATTTCCAAAAATCTCATTATCCCCCAACCAACCATGTAGGTGGAAGTTCATATAAGGATAAGGAGAAAGCATATTGATGCATGAAGTAAGTTTTATGCATCTTTTGGATGAATGTTGGTTATGTAGCTTATTTACATTTGAGTTTATGATGTTATGTATTTTATGTAAATTAAACTTCTACATAAGGGATAGCAAAAGAGGTTAAAGCATGCCTTAGATATAGGTGAATGCATGATTAATTGTAAAGAAAAGAAGTAACCAAGCAAACATGCCAAGAAGAAAGGAAATGAGAATGGCAAAACTCCATAAAAGTGAAAGTAAAGTTGGTCAAAACCCTAAATTTGGGCTGACGTGAAATAAGGTACATGAAGTCCAAATCAGTTGCATTTTTTCAGAAAAATAGTTCACATTGCAAGCTTTAAAAATGAGCCAAAGAACACTGGATTTGGAGTTTTATACAAAAAATTATGATGTTCCAAAGTTGGCGAAAAATCACAGGAAAACCTGGGAAAATGGAAAATAACCAAATGAATTGTACAACTTTGTGTAATAAACTGTATCAATTGGGCAAGTTTCTGACCCAATGAGTATTTTGTAAGCTTCAAATAGAAATTGGAACCACTCAATTTCGATTTTTCTAGAATTAGTTATGAATTTTCAAAGTTGGGCCAAAATTATGTGAATAGTAACTTTTAAAATCCAAATTTTCAGATTTGATTTCTTTTGACTTTTTAAGCTATTTAAAACCCAAGAATGATTCCATAATGATATAAAATGAAGCTAAATGGGTTAGTTAAGGTGTGTTACATTTTGCATCACCAAAAAGAACCCTAATTCAACATCCAAGGTTCTCACATCACCCTATAGCCTTGTTTGGTTGATGTTCCATGAATACGTTCATGTAAATCGAGACAAAACTTCTTTCACATACTTAATTTATTGATAATAAATTGTGTTGAAAAAGTAGCTTATACAATTAATCTAACTGGTGTTAGATATGATTAGTTTTGATGATGTCAAATATAAAAGAGCAAAACGTTTTTTACAATGCAAAAAGTTTTTACAATACATATTTACCATGCATAATGATTTTACAATGCATATTGATTTATTACGATACTTGTGCATTATTTTAATTGGAGGATGATGTGGTTTTGAATATATTTTGGATGTTAAAATGTTTCAAAAATCATACATTGAGTTACCATTCATCTAAGATTCATTTGGATGTTCAAATCTGATTCTGGAAGTTAATACTCGAGTATGATGAGTTTTTGGGGTTTCCTATGGCATTACTTGAAGCAAAACTCAAGTATACATTTGAAATATTGAATTTTGGAGTCAACACTCAAGTATTGGGGTCACAAAACTTGAGTATTAGCCTTCTGGGGGTCAACACTCGAGTATTGGGGTCACAAAACTTGAGTATTAGCCTTCTGGGGGTCAACACTCGAGTTTGGGGTCAACACTCGAGTATTGAGGTCACAAAACTCGAGTATTAGCCTTCTAGGGGTCAACACTCGAGTATTGGGGTCACAAAACTCGAGTGTTGGCCTTTTGGAAGTCGATACTTGAGTATTGGAACGTAACACTCGAGTATTGGCCTCCTCTGTTTTATGTCAGCTCAACATATGTTTGGTATTTTGACCATATCTCCCAAAATACAAGTCCGATTGATGTGAAACCAATTTTGTATAAAACTAGACTCAAAATGAGTTTCATCAACACATATAACAACATCAAAGGATTTAAAATGAAGGAGATATAATTTTCTAAACTTTATGGTAGAATTCAACGCTTTATCTCTGACCCTTTCCTATTGTATCCATTATAACTTTATTTATATAATGTATTTGGGTTGATTCTTGTTTCTTATGAAATTAGACTTTCAAGGCTTTCCATTGATATATTATATGCAAGGTTTGGAGTTGAATCAAGAGAGTTATGGCCATTACTACTTGAGCTATGTGCCGTGACCTGATGCAAGTTCACATTATGAAGCAAAACTCGGGTTGTGTTGTCTGAAACTCGAGTATTGGAACTCAAAATGCTTTATAACTGAATATTTCCATGTGAAACTCGAGTATTGTAAAGGAAGTGTTGTCATCACTCAAGTTCTGGCCTGTAGCACTCTAGTATTGAACTTCATTTTCAAAATACAGAACAACACTTGACCAAGAACACTCGAGTTACAAATGGAAGTATTGGCAACACTCGAGTATTGATTTTGTAATACTCGAGTATTGGGCTGTTTTTTTAAGGAAAAAAACTTCAGAAGCTCAATTGAAGTGGTGCACTCGAGTTGTGATGAAAATATTGTGAACACTCGAGTATTGGTTTGCAACACTTGAGTATCGAGCTGACTTTTCAAACATTGGGCAATACTTGAAGCTAAACACTCGAGTATATAATGAAAGTGTTGTGAACACTCGAGTATTAGTTTTCAACACTCGAGTATCAGGCAAAGTCTTCAAATGAAAGACAACACTTCAAGGACAACACTCGAGTATTAGGTGAAAGTGTTGATAACACTCGAGTATTGATTTTTGAATACTCGAGTATTGGGCACCATTTCTTCTAAAAACACAGCACTTCCATTCTAACACTCGAGTAATAGCAAAAAAGTAACAACACTCGAGTATTATGGTTTCAACACTTGAGTATTATAGTATTTCAAATGTTTTCACTTCAAATTTCCCTCTGAACACTCGAGTAGTAGCTGAAAGTATTTCTAACACTCGAGTACAAGAATTTTAACACTCGAGTATTTGAACTGAAATTCAAAACTTCTGCAATACTCTCAGCAGACACTCGAGCAATTCCAAAAGTGTTATAAAAACTCGAGCATTGAAACAAAACACTCGAGTACTGTTTTATAAAATTCAAAATACTTGGTCATCACTTGAGCATTGTGAAACAGAACTCGAGTATTGCTTCACGCAACGGCTACTTTCTCTAACAGCTTTTACCTACTCTCTGCAACTTACCTTATTTGTGTTTAACAAAGCTTGAATCTAACCTGCTCTCATAAATGCTCATGCTTTGACTTAGGAAAAAGGGAATAAGTCTTCTGATCACATCTCCGGCGTGGGCTCAACAGACATATTCTCAGACATAGGATATGACAGAAGCAATTAATACAAAACAATGAGCATTGATACAGAGATAACGGAACAATGCTTTTCTCTAACGGATATATTTTGACAACATCTATAAATAGGAGGAAGCAACCAACAGAGAAAGTAGAGACGAAGAAGATGGAGTCAGTGAACATAAAACAGAGCACATAATTAGGACTATGATATTATACTTCTTCGAGAGCTTCAATGTTTATCTATCCACTCTTTGAGAGAGTAGATCAGTTCATCCAAACTTATTGTATTTCCATGAGAAACTCAAGATTGGGATCTTAAGATTGTTGGGATGAGTTTGAGTTGTGAAAATAGAGCACGTTAGTCTCTGTTATAGTGCAGTTCGTGAGGGGGAGTGCGATTCCTATTGTAAAGGCTTGAGGAGCCTGATGTTATTGTTGTTAGTGGATTGGAAAATCTCAGAGGAGCTCTGAGGACTGGACGTAGGTCAGGAGGACTGAACCAGGATAAATCATCGTGTTCATCTTCTCTGCTCTGCTCTTTATTTCAATAACTTGGTTTTTATTGACTCTTTGATTTAACAAAAATTTTATGACACCCAATTCACCCCCTCTTGGGTGCAGCCATCCTAACAACTGGCACATTGTAGCTTTTGCTTAAGAATGTCTTCTAGGACCATCCTCCTCAAAACTATTGCAATAAGATACTTCTGCCATCTTTTCGCTATTTGGGCCTTTTATATAGTATGTTTTGCCTTGCACCCCCAAATGGCTCCACCCAACATCTTCCTCCTTATCCATATCCAACTTTTTGTTAATATGGAATCAGTTTTCCTGCTAAGTAATTTACTTAGCATGGAGGCCTAATCAAATCTGGATCATCCAGATTAGTTTGAACTATATAGATATGATTTTTTTTTAAATTTTTTATTCTTAGAAAGTTATTTTGGTTTATGTAAAATGTAAAATAAAGATAATCTCTTAATTATTATGTTTTTTAAAATATTATTTATTTGAAAATAATCTTTTTAAAAAAGTTGAATTTGGATTGTCCTATATCAAATTTAAACAATTCAAATTTTATTAGCTCTGCTTGCTAAGCGCTTACTTATATGATCTTCTCTTCTCATCCATTCTCTAGGACTTCATTGTAATTCTTACTATGCTTATTTGCTAAAATACAAATAATGTAGTGTTGTTTACGTATGAAAAGATTTCTCATGTGGAGGTCTAATTTTTTGGGCAAAATTCCCAAATAACAAAAATAATATTTGAAAAGTCTTCAAGATTTGTCAATGGAAGACTTGTTAGTGAGCTACTCTCATTTGCTAATAGTGTTACTTTCACTTATCATTGATAATTCCTTAGACTTATCTGTTATTATTTTTCTTGAGATTCTAATTGCGATTCTTCCTTTTTTTTGTTTATAAATATAATTTCAACCGCCATTTTTCTTAAGAGTTTCATAGTTGTTATGACAATAAAAGAACATACAAGAGATTAAGATGGCGAGAGATAATAAATATATATATGGGACTTCTATTTCATTAAATCCAATATATCTTTGTAACCAGCAAAAGTTCATGATTTTCAAAACATAAAGGCATTCAATAACTCAATCGACAAAATAAGATGCAATATGTACTTTTTTAATTTTTTCTGGATAATTTATATATAATCAAATTATTTTAATCCCAATGACATTTTAAATATAAAAGTTGTATTTGTATAAATATTTCAATGTGACAGCAGAACAAATGGAGATCTTGGGCCTGAATGAAAGAGAAATAGAAAAAGCTGGGAATATACCAAATGAGGAAGATTGCAAAAGAGTACAAGAGGAGAAATCCCAAGGGAGAGGACAGTAAGTGCGTTCTGAACTGTTTTGTTGATGAATTATTTAATGATTTTAGTATGGAATGTGAGGGGGCAGCCGGGAAAGATTTCAAGCTTGCCTTAAAGAAACTTGTCGAAATTGGAATCCCATGATTGTAGTCCTTGTTGAAACAAGGTACAGTGGAGAAAAAGGCTCAATTGAAAATTAAAAAGCTTGGATTTTAATCTAAGATAGTAGTGGAGGCTCAAGGAATGTCTAGAGGAATTTGGTTTCAAGGAGGGAGGAGGAAATACAAATCAAAACACCGATCATGTATAAACAATATATCCATTGCTTGGTTAGTGTAATAGGACAGAGGCAATGGTGCTTTACAACAGTATAGGCAAGTCCTAAGGAAATGGAAAGAAAAGAGCTATGGGATCATATGAAGAGGATAGCTGAAGGAATGGTTTTGTCGTGGCTATGTGCAGGGGATTCTAATGACATTAGAGATTGTGATGAGCAAAGAGGGGGAACTACACCAAGCTTGCGCAAGTGTGAGAGATTCAGAAGTAACATTGAAGGATGCCACTTCATTGATATAGGGTCAGAGGGACCTAGATACACATGGAGAGGGCCCACAGTGGGGTTAGCTGGAAGATTGTATAAAAGATTAGACAAAGCCCTATGTAATGTTGTTTGGAGGAACTGATTTCTGAAGGCTGTAGTGAAAGTGGGAACTAAGGTTCAATTTGATCACCACCCCCTATTCATCAGGATGACAGGTCAGAGAACATCACAAGACAAGAGACCTTTTAGGTTTGAAGCAATGTGGTTAAAACATGAGGGATTCAAAGAAGAAATAGGGAGACACTAGGAAGGAGGTCAACCAATAAAAAAAGAGCTTCAAAATTTAGTTCCTAAATTATTGCATTGGAATCCTAACACTTTTAGGCATCTCAGAAAGAAGAAGAAAGAGTTGCTAAGGAAAATTGGGAAAATTCAAGCTAAAGCACATGTAAATACCAGCCACAGATTGGAGAAGATTGAGAAATAACTTCAACAAGAATTAGATGATATTTTAGACAAGGAAGAGATATTTTGGTTTCAGAAGGCTAGAACGCAATGGTTGCAGGAGTGAGATTGAAATACCAAATACTATCATGTTAAAACCACTGTGAGAAAAAGAAATAGGGTGTCTATGTTGAAAAATGAGAGCAATAAATGGGTGGATAATGAAAATGAAGTTGAAGTCTTGGTAAACCAATTTTTTCAGCAGCTGGTTGGGGAGGAAGTTGCGGATAGACCTTGGATCCAAACAAGACATAATTGGCCCACTATAAGTGAGGATGAGTGGAACAGTATGAATAGCCAGTTAACTAGTGAGGAAATCAAGAAAGTTATGTTTGAAATTAGAGGCATGAAAGCTCCAGGAGAGGATGGATTCCAAGCTATTTTTTCCATAAATGCTGGGATATATTAGTGCAAAGTGTTTGTCAATCAGTGAAAGAAATGTGGCAGGATGTTGAAAAAATTAGGGAGGTGAATAAGAATTTTATTTCTCTTATCCCTAAAGTATAATACATTAAAAGAATTAACCAATTTAGACCCATTTCTCTTTGTAATGTGGTTTATAAATGCTTGTCTAAGATTATTATTAGAAGATTAAAACCGTTTATGCCTAGATTGGCTTCCCCCTTCCAAGTTAGTTTTGTTCCAAGGAGAAATATTCAGGATAATGTGATTATTGTGCAGGAGATGCTTCATTCTATGAAAGGAAAAAAGGTAAGAAGGATTTCATGGCTATAAAAATTGACTTTGAGAAGGCATACGACAGGTTGAACTGGAAATTCCTAGAGAAAGTATTGGAGGAGCTAAGATGTCCCCAGGAAATGATTAAGAGAATCATGAGGTGTGTTGATAATGAAGAAACAAATATTCTGTGCAATGGAAAACAGTTACAAGGATTCAAAATGATTAGAGGGCTCAGACAAGGAGATCCTCTTTCTCCGTATCTCTTTGTGCTTGACATGGAGAAACGTACCCACATGATAGAGGATAGAGTGAGAGCGAAACAATGGAAAGGGATGATAATGGGGCATAAAGGCCCAATAATATCACACATGATGTTTGCCGATGACTTGGTACTTTTTGCTGAGGTAACATTAACCAATTGGAAATAATTTTAAATTGTTTGGGATTTTGAGATGATGGCCGGGCTCAAAGTAAGTCAGGAGAACACAAGTATAATCTTCTTGCCAAATGTGGAGGGGCGTATAAAGGAGTTGTGCAGGAGGAGCAATTTTAAGGAAGTTGAAGAAATGGGAAGATATTTGGGGGCTAATGTAACATCCTAAATTTTTATTTAGAGGAGTTAATTATCATTGAGAAATAATTATTTATTTAGTATATTTAGTTGTTATTTAGAATTAATACTTTTGTTAAATATAATTTGTTAGATTATCATTTGAATCAAAAAGATATTATCTTTGAGGTATATGAATTAAAGAAATAATGAACGAAAATAATAATAATAATATAATATATAAGAAATGGGTGATGATATATACAAAATATAGGGGAAAATATAAGATATATAAAAAGATATACTGACCTTTAGAAAAAAAATATAATATATACATATCTAGATAATGGAAATCAATGAGGATTCATGTGATATATGTGTGCATATAAAAAAAAGGAAGAAAAAGAAATAAGAAGAAAAGAAAAGAAATTATAATGTATAAATATATATACATACATGTGTGCACGTGGCTTGCCATTGAAATATGCCTATATGTTTATTTAAAAAAATAATAATAACAAGAGAGGGGGCTGCAGCATCTATATATTAAACTATGTCATGTAGTCATTAGGTCAAGCATTCTATTTGTTAGTGTAGGATTTGACCAAGAGGGGGTGAATTGGTCACTTTTGAAAATAAATCATAAATCACATAAGTTAAAAAATGAAGTCACCGAGAATGCAGAAGGAGAATGAACACGATGATTTATCCTGGTTCAGTCCTCCCTGACCTACGTCCAGTCCTTAGAGCTCTTCTGAGATTTGCAATCCACTAATAACAATAAAATAATCTCCACGAGCCTTTACAATCAAGGAGTGACACTCCCCCTCATTATTTGCAAGAAAACAGAGACATTTACTCTCTGTTTTTCGACAAACTCACAGCCCAACAATCTCAAGGCCCCGACCTTGAGTTTCTCACATAATACAAGAATGAATCGCAAGATTAAACTCTTAGAAGAGTAGATGTGCTAATCATTGAAGCTCATAGAATATTTTGAGATTTACAGAAGACAGTAAGCGTATGAACAATAGAGTAGTTGGTCGTCTCCGTCTTCCATCTTCAATGCTTCTCTATTTATAGTTGAAGCCATTCAATGTTCCGTTAGAGAGAGCCGAATAACCGTTACTCAAATTGAATAGATGTTGTCTCTGGTTGATGTGCATTAAATGCTGTAATAAATGCATTCGTTTGATGACGGTGGAATCTGAGGAGTTTTGATTTTATCTTGTTTGTCGGATATCTTCAACTGTCACGCTTATACCTGTTTCATAGGTTAGTAATCATGCATTTATGGCGGCAGGTAAGATTTTAAAACTTTGACATTAATAAGGAAAGATTTGGTAAAAAGGAAAGCTCAGTGTCAGACGCTGCTGTTAGATAAAGGTAGGACTCGAGTTCAAGAATTCACATAACTCGAGTTCTGTTTCATGAGATCTGAACAATTTGAAATATGATGTAGTGAAACTTCAAGTTTTCATAATGCCAGACTCAAGTTTAGAAAACTTTGAAATGGGAACTCAAGTTTATATTGGAAGTTTCATAATGAAGTTTTGGAACTTTTAGTTGGAAACTAGAGTTCAGAATGGAAGTTATGAAATCACGTTGTGAAACTTGAGTTTTAAATAAGCATGACTCGAGTTTTATAACAAGAATTGATCAATCAATTAAGAAAAGAACGAAACTTGAGTTTTGTAAACTGAGGAACTCGAGTTGTTAAAACTCTAATGCCAAAACTTCCAGTTTTCAATTCAAGTTTTGTAAAACAGTTTTGGAACTCGAGTTGTGTGCTTCTGGAACTCAAGTTCTACTACAACAAAGTCATTCTTAGAGATTCAAAGGCAAGAAACTCGAGTTGTATGGTCCTGAAACTTGAGTTTTGAGAACTTGAAGCTGGAAACTCGAGTTTGCCTTGAAAGTTTTGACGAACTCGAGTTCTTCAAGTATGTAACTCGAGTTCTAGCACAAAAAGTTTCTTAGAAAGAGGATTTTAGGCATGAAACTCGAGTTCTGAAAAGGTATAACTCGAGTCATTAAAATTTCTTTGTGGAAACTCGAGTTCTTGCTAAAAATTTTCAAATCAAAGGCACAGAACTTGAGTTTTCAAAACATCTAACTCGAGTTTTGAACTCTAAACATAATTTTCAAATTTTCAAAACTATTTTCAAATCCTGCCATATAAACTTTGAATCAACTCTTTGTTATCATCAAAACAAGGCATTAACACTATTCTCTTCCCTTTTCTCTCAGTCGATGCTGACAACTTTGGGTGTTGGTTTTCGTTATGGGATCGATTAGATTGATTTAAGTGTAGTTGGTGCTTTTATTGCTTGAGCTTTCAAGTATTTTGGAGCTGAGGTAATCATAGTTAATTCATTTTATATGCTTGCATGGATTGTAAGGTATTTTCTCTATATCCGTTACATATTACGAATTTTATCTCTATTTTTATATGTTCAATTCTAGTGAAGTGGGAAGTATTTTCTTTATATATGTACGTAAAAAAATATGTTTTGCTTAGAGATATGTAGGATGAACTATTCATAATTTAATCTTTTCTCTAATATATTTTGAATCTACGCATTTGTTGGGAATTGACATATTAGGATGTATGGAAGTAGTTGGGTGATCTTGTGATGATGTGACTTGTATAATGTATTGTGAATTTATCCATGGTTGCCTCCACTACTGACCATAGTGGCAGGATTTATTGTGACTCACACTCTAGTGGGGAGTCGGGATTTATTGTGACTCACACTCTGGTTGGAAGTTGGCCTACACCCAGGAGGGAACCCAGGAGTTATTGTAACTCACACTCTAGTGGGGAGTCGAGACTTATTGTGACTCACATTCTAGTGGGGAGTCGGGACTTATTGTGACTCACACTCTAGTGGGGAGTCAGCCTAGACCCAAGAGAGAGGTTAGGATTTATTGTGACTCACACTCTAGTGGGGAGTTGGCCTAGACCCAGGAGGGAGGCCGTGATTTATTGTGATTCATATTCTAGTGGAGAGTTGGGACTTATTGTGACTCACACTCTAATGGGGAGTCAGCCTAGACCCAAGAGGGAGGTCAAGATTTATTGTGACTCACACTTTAATGGGGAGTCGGCCTAGACCCAGGAGGGAGGCCAGGATTTATTGTGACTCACACTTTAATGGGGAGTCGGCCTAGACCCAGGAGGGATTAATGGGGAGTCGGCCTAGACCCAGGAGGGAGGCTAGGATTTAGTCGGCCTAGACCCAGGAGGGAGGCGAGGATTTATTGTGACTCACACTCTAGTGGGGAGTCGGCCTAGACCCACGAGGGAGACCAGGATTTATTATGACTCACACTCTAGTGGGAAGTCGGGATTTATTATGAATCACACTCTAGTGGGGAGTCAGCCTAGACCCACGAGGGAGGTCAGGATTTATTGTGACTCACACTCTAGTGGGGAATCGGGATTTATTGTGACTCACTCACTCTGGTGGGGAGTCGGCCTAGACCGAGGAGGGATGCCATGATTATTGTGACTCACATTCAAGGGGGAGTCGTGATAGAGTAACATGGAGGAGTATAATAGAGGGATCACTTATGCATTCTTAATGTATTGATTGGAAAATCTTAATTTTGTTTGAATATTGTGTATTAGCACTACTTCATTGACTTATAATCCCATATTGTATATTTTATGAATTGATTATTGGTTACTGGGACTTTGTGTCTCATCCTATCGATATTTATTTTTTTCAGGAGAGGAACTTAGTGATTAGAGGTGTGAAAGAAAGGAGCCAACAGTTTGATAGTAACTATCACTGTAGGCTAAGTAGCTAGATTATAATTAGGACAAAATGTATATTGCATACTTTGTTTTGCTTTTATCCTTATGGTTATGTCGTGATATTCTATTTATGATTAACAATTTATCTTTTGGTATCTTTACTTGTTATGCATTCATTTAAGTATTGTTTATGGACCTGCGTGTTTAAGGGGAAGCTTAAATATTGTTCATTCTTGTAGCTTTTAAGGGTGAATTGTGGGTGAGTTTTATGCCTTGAGTTGGTATAATACTATGAACTATGAATGGTTTGTGGGTTGGGTGTCTCACCCATAAATTTTGTGCTATAGACCTTAAAGATTTAATAATTAATTGTTTTTAAATGTTTGGGTTGTTTGAAATTATAAATGGTATCAGAAGGGATCACAAATGGTATCAGAAGGGATTACAAAATGGCATCAGAAGGGATTACGCATTACATAATTAACCATGAGTATATTATGTTGTTAAATTATTTAGGGGATTACAGCTAACATTATATTCCCCAAAGAAGGAAAGAGAAGTACAGAAGCATAATGGAGCATGTAAGGAAGAGATTCCAGGGTTGGAAAACATCAAGTTTGTCAATGGCAAGAAGGATCACTCTAGTCAAATCTATTGCATCCTCAATGGTTCTTTACCCAATGCAACATGATAGATTACTGCAGGGAGTGATTGAGGATTTAGAAAAGAATCCAGGAAATTTGTGTTGGGGGCGAAGAAGGAGAGGAGCATGAATGGCATGCTATATCCTGGGAGAAGATGTGTAGCCCAAAGGAAGTAGGTGGTATGGGAATACTAAATTTGAAGAAATGAATTACGCTTTATTATATGAAGTGTTGTGGAGGATGCTTACTAGTCCTGAGGATTTATGGGTTTAAGTCCTAAATGGTAAATATGGAAGGGACAGAAAACAAAATGAGAAATTGATTGCGAAAGGAAATGATTCAAGACTGTGAAAGGAGCTCACAAAATTATGGGAGCAATTCATTATCAATGTAGATTGTAGTGGAGAACAGGGAAGCAACAACAGATTAAATGTTCAAGATGTTAACAGTTCAGGATAATTAGTATTAAAATGGAAAGAACCAAAGATGGAAAGTTCAATACAAAGTATGCGTATCAATGCATTCAAACTAGCCAGAAAGGGGAAAATTTACTGGAATGGAGGAGGATATGTGTGCCCGACCTGCTAAGGTGTTTGCCTGGCAAATGTTGAACATGAGACTGCCAACGAAGGGGACATCCAGAAGATGGGAAGAAAGGAGTGGACAATGTCCCATATGTAATCTGCTGGAAAATCAAATTCATGCACTGAGAGACTACCTATATGCTACACAAATCTGGAGGAAAATGATACCTTTACACAAAAGGGAGGCTTTTTTTGGTTCAACATGGATAAACTGGATCATATAGAATATTAGGATGCGGATGGTGGGAGAGGATGTTGATAATTGGACGGAGCGCTTTGTGGTAGCACGTTGGTTAATCTGGAAGTGGAGGAATGGACAAACACATAATGATAATTTTGTGGTTCCGCCTAATGGTGAAGAAATTGTGACTCAGATAGTGAATAGGTGCATACAAAGGGACCAAACTAATTTAGTCAGCGAAAACAATAAGATACATGAACTGATTCAATGGAAAGTGCCTCCTAAAAATTGGTGTAAACTGAACACTAATGGATGGAGTACACATGATGGGAATGGTGGATGTGGAGGAGTGATAAGGGGAGACTGTTGAGAGTGGATTAAAGGATTTACAATACAATTATCAGGTAAAGACTTTATGGAAGCAGAAATAATAGGACTTACCAAGGAACTCAAGTTATGTTGGCAGCTGAGGTTCTCATAGGTTGAGGCAGAGTCCGACGCGAAGAGGATAATCCAATCATGTCTGGAGAACAAGCAACTGATTGGATATACACACCTTCAAGAGAAATTAAAGGACGTGGTTAGGAGAAAATGGAAGGTACAACTACAACATGTTTACAGGGAAGGGAATAGTGTGCAAAGACAAACTTGCTACGATAAGCTCTGTTAAGAGGCGCAAAAGAACGATCTGGGAGATGCCACTGGTAGAGGTTATGTAGATATTGGAAGAACATAGGTT
Source organism: Vachellia pachyceras (assembly GCA_025593235.1). Classification (NCBI taxonomy): domain Eukaryota; kingdom Viridiplantae; phylum Streptophyta; class Magnoliopsida; order Fabales; family Fabaceae; genus Vachellia; species Vachellia pachyceras. The sequence goes on from JANTPZ010127935.1 coordinate 18,734, forward strand.
GGAAATGTCTTTTTTAGAAATGTGAAGATGTAATGGGCTTGGGCTTGTGTTTCCTATTACCAAAAAAAAATATTTCAATGAGACATGTATAAAATACCTCTACTATGATTTATATTATATATACATTGTTTTGATATGCTAATCAAGTCATAACAAGTGAAAAGACAAGTTACATGTATTAGCATTTCAAAAGTTTCATGTAATCAAGTAAAAAAGGATTAAATACTCTTAATGAACACTAACGTTGAGGTAAGGACAAAAAGGGCAAATATTATCAAAAGCTAATGAAACCTTTTAGTTTAAAAGTATACATTCCAAGGATTAAAACGAGTCTTAATTTGCTAAATCTAAATATGTATAATGAAAGATATGATTTTCTAAAGTTTGAGATAAAATTTGGAAAGTTAATAAATGATTTAATAAACATTGTTTCTTTTTAGAATTTTCTGTTATATTTGAGCATGAGTAAAGCTTAACGATTATTTTCCCCAGTAGAGCAATTCAAAAGCTTCAAATGGAGACTTAAATAACTCCATTTCAATTTTTTTAGAATTAGTTATGAATTTTTAAATTGGATTAAAAATCTGAAATTACCAAATGAATAGTAACCTTAAAAACAAAATGTAAGTTTTAATTTTTGGGCTTCAATAATTAATTAGCCTGAATTATAATACCTTCAAATGTGCAATAGATTACATAAATGGAGGGTGTTACAAAAATAAAATAGAAAGCCTTCAATATAAAATAAAATAATATGAGATAATAATATAAAATAAATAATATAATAAATATAAAATTAAAATAACAGAAATATAAAAACAAATAATAGAAGAATAACATAAAATTAAATAACAAAATTGAAATGTATAAAAGGAACAACAAAATAAATAACATTAAAGAACAACATAATATATAGTAAATATATAGAAAATTAAAATTGAATGGGTAAAAGGGATAACTGTGCGGAAGGAAGTTTTTTTTAATAGAAACTCAAATCCATTAGAGAAATTACAAACAAAGTTCTACAACTTGTTTGGAGGGTTTGGTTCCCCCTTCCGCCACCCTCTGCTGAAGGTCAGTGCCAGCTGCTTAAAGAAACAGAAATTTCCCCGCAAAACATGAGCCCTCTTAGCTATGTTGTCCGCTAAGCTATTACTCTCCCTTGAGATATGTTGAAATACTGTAACATTCATAACCTTTAAGATTTATAGTTAGTTATTGTTTAGATTTTACTTAGTCAAAGAAAATAAAATAAATTAAAATTTAAAATATGTATGAAATTTTAGAATATTTATTCTATGAAAAACAATAAAATGCAAAATGAGATATCTCATAAAAGGTATTTAATTATATGTGTGTAGGCTTATCTTATTATTAAAATAGTAAAATATATAATATCTAAATAACTATTATTAATATTATTACTATTACTATTACTATTATTATTTTATTATTATTCTTTTTTTAAAAATTATTATCTTATTCAAATGACACCCTAACTCTAACCATATCTCTATATAAAGTCTCATGCTCATCACCCTAACCCTAAAAATTGAGTGCTATAGTAACCCACCGCTACAGAGGCCCTTCAGTACCAGGTGCTCTCTTCTTGCTCTCCTCCATGTTTCTTCTCCAGTCAAGCTAATAAAAATGTCCCTTCAACCTTACTTTCTCTTATTTCTTGTGTTTTCTCTCTCTGGTCATGGCCCTTTCTATGCACTTGTCATATCAACATCACTTTTTTCATTTCACTATACTTTCGTTATTCCCATTTTCCGTAACATCCATGGTTTTTTATTATTTGTTATTTGAAACAAAATAAAAGGGGGGAAGGAAAGGAAGGTCCAATCATATATATATCTATATGTTTGTGTACGTGCAGTTCCCTTAGTTAAAGTCTTCCCTTTGTAACTAAAAAACAATAGAAAAATAAAAGAAAAACATTGAATGATGGTACGTTAGTACAAAAGCATAGCATATGTCTTGTTCCATCAACCATGTCTTGTACGTGGATATATAAGCATGTATTGTTGCTTTGTATGCATGTCTTTGTCAAGTGCGTTTCTCTTTTTGAAAAAAAGAGAAGGAAAAGGACCTAGTGATGTGTGTGTTTACATGTGTGTGTAGGAATATTTGCATTGTGTAGGTGTGCAGCCACTTGATTGATTGATTGAAGAAAAAAATAAAATAATAAAATAAGATAAAAATGTAATATAATTATATACACACCCATGTATATGCGTGAGTGTTGTCGGAGAGGGAGTGGGTGAGTGTTGTCGGAGAGGTGTGTGGGTTTTTAAAAAAACGAAAATGTTTATGTATAACAATATATGTGCAGATAGGTGAGGTGTAAGGATGTTTTATTGAGTTTAAAAAAAAATATAAATAGAGTAATAACCAAGAAGCCACTGTAGGCTTAGGCATATGTATAATAATATATAATATATACTATTATATATAAAATAATATATATACTAATGTATATAAAATATATAATGTATATTGTTATTATAAGTGTGTTGTTGTTTTTTTAAAACATATATATATGTAATTGATCCGACTATGCCACAGATGATAGTAAAAAACTTATCGTTGTCAGTCTTTGGAAACAGATCAAAACAATTGTGATTTCCAAGGATTGCACTATAGGATGCAACCCCATGGTCATTCTCTATGGAGCCTCGTGCACCACTAGTTAGATAGCTTGTGGTTAAGTTTGCTTTTTAAATGAAAACCATTTTTAATTCAAAATTGTATGGGCTTAAAGTTAAATACAAAACAAAGTTTCTTTTTGGGATTTTTGGATTTTTTGGAAAGCAATGAAAAAACAGAATTAAAATGCAAAAGGTGTTTAATGATGGTTTTCCTCTTGAAAATGGTTTAAGCTATCATAGTTCACAAAACATGAGGGAAAGTAGTAGTTTTGCACTAACTTTCATAATGAAAAATCCCAACAACTCGTTGGGTTAGAAATTCCATGCAATGAACTTCATTTCATGAAACCCTTTAAAAATACTTGGTATGCATAAAGAAATTGCTAAGTGAAAAATCCAACTCGACACAATATTGCCTCAAATATCAAGCATAACTAGGAAGATAAAAGAGGGCAACAAAGATTTCATTAAACAGGTAGAAATGAGATTTCACTCTGCCAAGTCAAACACAAAGCAAAATCAATACACAAGTAATCCAAGTTTAGCTCGATTGAGATTAAGTATTTAAGTATAAACTATGCAATCTATAACTTAAACATAGATTAAAACTACCACTCCCCTTTTAGAACATTGTGCTCAAGCCATCTTCATCTTCAAGAGGAAGGGATGATCTTGCTACTCATGGTCAGCAACTCCATGCTCTAGATGGAAGAATGGAGATACATGGTGATATGGAGATGAGAGTGAAGCGAGGTAGAGATTTTAGGTGGAGTATAAGAGAGAAAATATGAAGAATGAGATTGAAATGGTTGCTGCCTCCCTCTGGTGCTCTCTGCCGAGTTTTATTCTAAATGGAATATTTCAACCACTCTGGGTCAGATCCAAAAAGGTGAGTCGGGTATTTTTTTCCATTTGGAGCATAATTTGACACTGGTACACGATATTCACCGTAGTGAACTTGAGGTTTTGCCGTGGCAAACCTCTCCCAAGAGTTCTTGCTCATAGCTTGATCTTTGACTACGGCGAAATGTTCCAAAGGTGTCATCCATTGTCATTAGCTAGAGTTCTTGAAATGAAATAGCTAACATTTGAAGTATCACTTGCCCATGATTATAATTAAGTGTAAATGTATCATATTTTCATGGCAAATGCACCAAAATCAAGCTAATCACAATCAACAACTCTAGTTTCCAAATTAAGCTCAAATTAAATGCTTTGGAAATTTAAATAAGAATACTAGAGAAATAAAGCTCAATCAGTAACAATATATTACACTGAGATTATCTAAACTGAAAATTTATAATAATAATAATAATAATAATAATAATAGTATTACTATTTCAACTGCCATTTTTATTGTTATTGTTATTTCTTCCTCTCAAGCAAACTGAAAATAATCATACAAGAGATTGTCCCATATAAAACTATTTTGTCTCATATGAATAAATAAGGTAACTTACTTTGACTAATAGATGGGTGTAAAGGGTAGTCTTAGGTGTTAGATTATCTTTGAAGCAACTTTCAAATAGGTTGATTAGTTTATTGATAGAAATTATTATGTGTGATTTTTGTAGACTCTCATTGAGAACCTTAGAGTGACTTTTGTATGCTTTTCTGTAAGCTAGTTAGTGCCAGATAACTCTGAATATTCTTCCGTATACTTGTGAACCGCATATAATTAAATTGTGATTGAATTATATTTTATTCATTTTTGAACTGAATTATATAGATGTAAATATTTAGAGTTTTCAATATATGGTTTCGCATAATTTTTTTAATTGTTACGCATTATGATTGGATCTAAGTATAGAGGAAAATATATATATATATATAATGAGATTTTTATCACGTGATAAGCCATCACTCGGTGTACAGTAGATGGCATTTGTCAGAGCCCTTTACCTGTGTTTTTCCTTTGGCGAGAATTGCATGGATTTATGGGACATGTGATAACTCCTTGGTTTTTTTAAGGAGGGGAGCCATAGTCTAGACTTGAGCTCTACACCTTTGGTCGGGTGTATCTTAAGAAATTGGTGAGCTTGAGACAATCTAATTACGTGGATAAGTTTCTATTGTACTATGTATTAGCTTATGACTCCAGTTAGTAGAATAAGGATGGATGGTGATATAAGGGTGGTTGCGTATTACATTATTACACATTATTTATGTAGATGATTGTGGGTTGCATAATTATAAAAAATATGAAATTGTTTATATGATGATTTTTTTTATACACACATATTTGTAAATCAGTTTTTTCTTTTAATTGTATGTTATTTGCTTGTGTGTGGTAGAAAATTTCAATAGTTATTGGGGTGTGGAATCTTACCCTGTTATATTAACATTTTCAGGTGATTGTTCTAGTAGACAGTAAGGGAAGGCACATATGGAATGAGCCTTGATGGTTCTCTTGTACCTTTAAGACATACTATCATTTTAAATTGCCATGACTCTAAGACTTCCGCATTTTTATTTTGATTTACTCTTATATGTTGGGAGGATTTGGATTGCTATTAGAAATGTGTGTTTTTGGTTGGATTGATGAAATGTTTTAATGAATTGATGTTGGAAATCTTTATTAATTATACATGGCAAAAATTTCATTAAACATTTTGGTTAAAAATTTGGGGTGTTACATTTTTTTTGTTAGAGTTTTGTGGCTGGTTTATTCACACGTTTTGAATACATTTTTGGAATATGATCTCTTTATACTTTTAGAGGGTATGCTAAATTAAATATCATAGCATGAGCACTTCCCTTTATTTAGAGACTCTGTTTATTTTTTATTAACACATTTGATGACCTTATGGTGTTCATTAGGAGGGGAGAATGGTGAACATTTGAAAGACTAATTCTACCCTCATTCTTTATCAGAATGGTCCTTTTCGCCAAGATGACAATGCGATCTTGCTAGAGTTACGGGATCTGGTCTTAGATCTCGATCAAACGGTATGGAAGCAAGAAGAAGAATTAGCAAAGTTGAGAGGTCAAGGTAGTGGACATGTGAGAACTCCTTGTGACCACCAATCTAAGGGTGGAAACTGTATAGACTTTGAATCTAGGTGACAACAGTTCTCAAGTTCAGCCCCACACCACATCCATTACAGATGTTTGGGCTAACTTCAAGAAATTTAACCCTCCGATGTTTGAGGGAAAGCTAGATGCAGTGGAAGCGCTAGAATGGTTGAAGAGGCTTGAAAAGATTTTCAAGGTTATGGATATTAGCTCTAAGCAGAAGGTTCTAGTCACCGAGTAGTTGTTGCATAAAGTAGCCCAGGAATGGTGGGAGAGCACCAAATTGGATGACATTGAGATTATTGGGAGGACTTTAGGGGGAAATTTGAGCTATATTACTTCCCCATTTCCATTAGAGTGGTGAAGGAAATTGAGTTTCTCACTTTTAAGTAAGAGAATTTGCACGAAGATGAATTTATTTTTCACTTTTTTGGAGCTGTTCAAGTTTTGTAAGTATTCTCAAAGCAATTCCAAATGGTTGTGTGATAAGCTAGTAGAGAAAGTGAAGTCGGAGTTGAGAATGACTCTGCCACCTTTTCTAGATGAGATAACTGATTTTGAGAGGACGTGTGACAAGCTACGCACTACAACAGGGAGTAAGTGAGCAGAGAAGGCAAAGAAGATGAGGATATTTCAGAATAGATCCATAAATTTCTTGAGGCCTCTAGGGTGTATCAAGAAGAGCAGTTCTAGCTTCAGTGGCATAAAGAAGAACTTTGGTCAATCCTCAAAGAATCATATTGGTAGACCTCCAAGGAGTTAAACTAGGACTGGTTCAGTTAGGAGACCTGTTGTGGTTATTAGAATTACCGCTGCTGCTGATACTGTATATATCACAGTTTATTTGGCTTACTTGTAATAATTTATAAAGTCTTTCAGCGGCTCTAGTACTTTGGTACTGTGTACTTTTAATTTCTTTAAAAAAATTAACCATAGCTTATTCAACGTCTACTAAACTCATTCTCATACTTAGTTGTCATAAAATATAGCCCAAAATATCACCTTTGTATAATAACTGTGCTTCAAATATTCATACCTTATACCTCTATTTATCTCTGACATTAGAATCACCAGATAGGATTTCGTTGCTATACCTATCCTGTCTCTTTGTTCTTTAACCCTTTTGAACTTTTGGATGATTCTAATGTATGGAACTTTATCTCTAATAACATGTACTTTGTCCAGCACATGATCATATCCTAGTTTACCCATAGCTTGGGATGTCTAATAACCTCGAATGTTACTGGACTATTAAAGATTCTTTCCATGATCATTTCCTCTATCTCATTTCCAGAGGTAAGGTTCAGTTTCATCTAGTATCCTTCTACCTCAAAACAGGCATTGGAGGGATATAATATCCATTTTTGTACTTTATTATTCCCTTGGGACTCTTATTGAACTCCCTAACTCCCCCTTGACTCAATTGAGTCTCTATACTCGAAGTAAACTGATCCTCTTTCTGACCTTCTCTGATCTCATCCTCTATATCACTAAGGATCTAAGTGATTTCATATCTGTCTAGTAACTACTTTAGTATACCCCAATCTCTGAGGTTCTCTATCAACTTTAGCTCTTTCATTATCATCATAGCCACCTGCACTGTCTCTCTGCTTAGTGCATCGGCAACTATATTCACTTTACTCGGATGATACTTTATCTAGTAGTTATAGTCTTTGAGCAGCTCTATCAAGCGTCTCTATCTCAAGTTCAACTCTTTCTAATCTTACAAATACTTGAGAGTCTTATAATCACAGTATAGCTTGATCGTTGCTCCATATAAATAATGCCTCTATATCTTTAGAGCAAAAACTATCGCTACTAGTTCCAAGTTATGTGTGAAATAGTTCTTTTCATAAGGCTTTAACTGTTGTTAGGTATAAGCTACCACTTGACCCTGTTGCATGAGTGCACATCCCAATCCATGCTTACTAGCATCACTGTAGACCACATAGGTCCTCTGGGGATCGGGGATCACTAGTACATGCGTCGAGGTTAGTTTCATCTTCAAATTTTGGAAACTAACCTCACTTCTCATTCCACGAAAAAGGCTAATTCTTTCTAGTGAGCTTAGTCAGCGGTAAGGCAATCTGAGAAAATTTTTGTATAAAACATCTGAAATAATTTGTTAGGCCCAGAAAGCTCCTGACTTCGGTTACTATCCTAGGCAGATCCTATCTCAGTACTGCCTCTACTTTGGCGTAGTTTACTGCTACCCCTTCACGAGAGGTCACATGCTCTAGGAATTTCATTTCTGTTACTATTCTAGGCCGATTCCATCTCAGTAATGCCTTTACTTTGGTGTAGTCTGCAGTAACTCCTTCCTAAGAGATCACATATCCTAAGAATTTCACCTTTGATAACTAGAATTTACTAAGCTTAGTGTATAAATGTTTTTTCTTTCAAAACAGTTAATACAATTCTTAGATGCTTTCATATTCCTCTAAAGATCTAGAGTACACTATAACATCATCTATAAGACTACGACATACTATTCCAGGTATTGCAGAAATATACAATTCATGTAGTGCATGAAAACTATAGGGGCATTCATCAATCCAAAAGACATCACTAGAAACTTATAATGTCCATACCTAGTGCAAAAAGCTATCTTGAAAATGTCCTCAGCTCTAACTCGGAGCTGATGATAGCCTTATCTGAGATCAATCTTCGAAAAAAACTTGGCACCACTCAACTGATCTAGCAAATCATCAATACAGGGAAGCGGGTACTTTTTCTTTACTGTCACCTTATTTAGCTCTCGATAGTCTGTGCATAATCTAAGACTCTATCTTTCTTCTTGACAAAGAAAACTGGGGCTTCCTAGGGTGAAACATTGGGTCTAGTAAAATCCTTCTAGAAGCTCCTTCATCTCACTTGGAGCCATGCTGTACAGAGTTTTTGATATCGGGTATGTTCCTGGTATTAGGTCAATTGCTAACTCCACATCTTCCTCTGAAGGCAGTCCGCTGATATCGTCTGAAAACTCTTTCAGGAACTCTCTGACTACCAGAATATCACTAAGGGACTCTTTAACTTCAACCTCAACTGATGAAAAGTCTCTACTGCGCCTTCTGCAAATCAAGCTCAAGGCCTTTCTGGCCCTTTCTATTTGATTAAATAAAATCTTCGTCCTTGATGAGAAATGTAGTTCTGTTGTTCACGGGTATTTAATTCCAGGATACGCTCTATATAGTCAACTTACAGCTACTGGATTTCCCGTATCTATCTCTTTTAGACGAGCTCTATAATTTAAACTTCAATCTTTTGGTTACCTATGCATTTCGCTTGAACCTTGAGATGATGATATCGTAGTAGATCCTAATCCAGATGAAGTGTATCTGGAGTTCTCTTCCCTTTTTGGATCCTCTTCTTCTACTGGTATGATTGATCTCTCTGACTCAGTCATAAAAAGTTCTTCTCATAGCTATCTTATTTATGTATCATACTTTAATCTTTCTTTATTGGGGAGCTCTTCCTCCGATACTAGCATCTCTACTGGCTCATTGGTTCTGGTTACTACTGACCTCTAGGGTGTGGGTGTTGCATGCCTCACCCCCAGTGCCATGATGATAGGGTTGCGTGACTTCTATGCTTTAATCTTTCATGCTTGACTACTTACATATATTTATTTCAATATATATATATATATATGTATCAACAGTTAATCAAGCATAACTCATAAAATAATAAGCACAAGTCACCAAACTAACTATTACTTAGCAAAATGGAACCATGCCAAGTAACCAATACATAGCAATGCACATAACATGTTAAACCATAATGCCTAACTAATACATTAACAAACTAAATCAACCTAAAACCTTTGCTCTGATACCAACAAATATAACACACTTTAACTAACCCCTTTAGCTTCACTTTATATCAATATGGAACCACTCTTGGGCCTTGAATAGCTTAAAAAGTCAAAAGAATCAAATCTAAAATTTCCTTTTTAAAAGTTGCTATTCACAGAATTTTGGCCCAACTTTGAAAATACATAATTAATTCTAGAAAAGTCAAAATTGAGTAGTTCTAATTTCTATTTAAAGCTTATAAGTTCCTCTATGTGGGGAAAATACTCATTTGGTCATTAACTTGCCCAATTGGTACAGTTTATTGCGCAAAGATTCACTATTCATTTGATAATTTTTCAATTTTCCCAGGTTTTTTCATGATTTTCTTCAAACTTTGGAACATCATATCTTCTCGTACAAAACTGCAAATCTAGTATCACATCAACCCAAAGTTGTTGACTTAGTAAGCTTATTAACTTGTTTTCAAGAAAAATGACCATTTGAATTTCCTTCCTTTAGGCATGCTAATTGTTTCACTTCTTTTACTTATACTTCAACACACTTCCACCTATGTCTAAAGCACACATTCACTTCATTTTAGGCTAGTACTCATGTAGAAGTTTAATTTACATAATTAAATAACAACTTGGAATTTAAATGATATTAAGCCTACATAACTAAAACACTGATAAAAGAGCATCATAAACTTTCTTTAAGTCTCAACTACTTTTTCCTTACCCTTGTATGAGCTTCCACCTAGAAAATGTTAGTAGGAAAGAATGAGATTTCAAAGAAATCTCAATAGGAAAACTTTCTAACAAGTTTCATAAAATGCATAACATGGTTTATAAATGAGTGTGAATGCATAAATAAATGACTGTGCAACATGAGACATGTATATGCATATGGACATAGCACATCAAGCACATATTCACACTTTTATTCTCATAAAATAAGTCATGCACAATTCCAAAACAATTTTACAACAATTAGTTAAAGTTAGAAGGTCTTGCTACCTTTTGCTCTTAACCTTTCCCTTAACTTGGATGCTTTCTTGATTGCTTCAGTAATTGATTCCTTACACCTAACTCTTACCTACATAATGCATAACATTGTGGTCATTAAACATAAGTCATTACCAAGGCAAAAATCAATTTAGAACCCCATTAAACTTCCCTTTGAATTTCATAAGTCCTAGAAAACTTAAACTTGTCTTAGTGTTTTCTAATGCTTCCCAAAGTTTGTGCTCACCTTTACCCTACACAAAATCTCATTTTAAAGCCATTGGAAGTATTAAAATCATCAAAACAAAACTTCTTCATCCACTTTCCAGATCTGGACGAAAATTGCCAAAAAGAGAGAAAATGATTCTTTTCAAACTTTCAACTTATATAATCACAAATTCTTGATATCCCACACTAGTTTTCATGTGTTGTTTGGCTCAAATACAACTCTCCCATATCAAATGGAAAATTTGGCAGCATCTTCCCTTAGGGTTCTTCATCCCAAAATTTACAAAATCAACAAACAACAATCAAACAACAACAGGCTATACAACAAATTACTCCTTACAACACAAGGAGTCTTTTACACCTACCTATTGGCTTTAAATCTCTCTTTCTAACTTTTTCTTTCAAGAACACAAACTTTGAATCTTGAAAAAGAGGAGTTAGATCAAAATTATAAACCATGGAAGTGGTAGAGGAGATCAGAAGGATCAAGAATATATATGACTTTAGGGGCTTAAGCCTTTTAGCTTTGATTTTCTTTGAATTTTTCTTCTCTTTTCTTCCTTGGAATGGTGTCACCTCTCCACCCTTTTTGCTGCTGAAAATGCACAACCAAATGAGGAGGAAGAAGGGGGAAAATCATGTTTAATAAATCCCCTCACAAATTTCAAGGGCTAAGATCACTTCTTGATTTTTAACTTTAATATAAGGGTTAGGATTTCACCACCTTATAACTCATATGCTTTAATATTATTGGCTAGTTAAAATGATATTTAGTGAAGGCTATCACTTGGGGTTAGAATTTGGTTACACTAACCAAACCAAATTCCATTCAATTGCCTCTACCGATTACACTTTTTACCGGTAAACATAACTTTATTCCGATAAATTTTTCTCTACTTTTTTGGAGATTTTTTTCCTCTTTTAATCTCCATATTCTCCTCATAATTACGGCAAAATTATCATCCAAAAATTACCCCTAGATCTCATCAAAAATTAACAGGGTTATTTTATCCTATCCAAAACCCTGAAAACATACAATTGGAGGGCAAAATATTGTTAGGGCCATAAAAATTACTACATTTTATATTGATACTCTAGCCATTTTTCTTTTCCCAAATTTCCCTCTATATTGTCTAAAATTAATTTTTGAATAAAATTATATTTCTGGGGTTTTCGAGTCTTTTTCCTCCTATTCGGGAAAATCGCATTTATCGTATATTGGGCAATAATTTTATTAAATATTATAAAATTCACTTAATTTTTTTATACTCTAGTCTCTGGTCTTTGAGAACTCCTTATACCTTAAATAATTATTTTTCCTTTTCTGCCCTTCAAAATACTATAGATAGAAATCTTATCCGAATCTGGAAAATTCGTGAATTACGGTTGTGACTTTGGGTTTTCCAGCCATCGGCATCATCTTTTTCCGTACTTTTTATCTGTGGGCTCTACTCAACTTTTAACTACTGGTTTAGCCCTTTTTATCCACGATCATATTGCCCTTGGTCTTTATATCTAATGACATTTATGTCCCTGGCTTACATTCTTAGTAATCTCAAAGCCTTAGGGCTAAATTGACCAGGGTCTCTTTAATTCATTAACATCTTCTCTTTCTGTACTTTTATTTTCTGGGCCTTATCATATCTCATAACTATCAGTTTGTCCTTTATCCCATAACCAGAAAGAACCCATCATATAAATCGAATGACAAGTGAGAAGCGTTGTTTCAAAATTTGAAGACTGAGTTGACTACGGCACTGGTATTTGTAATCCCAAATCCTACCCAAACTTTCACCTTGTATATGGATGCTTCTAAAAAGGGACTTGGGTGTGTGCTAATGCAAAATGGTAGGGTTGTTACTTACGCTTCTTGATAGTTAAGGCCACATACTACTAGAAAAATGTCATTTAGTGACGGATTTTCCGTTGCAAATGGCTATTTTCTATCATTAAATAGAAATTTTCTGATTAAAAATAGCTATTTAGCGATGGATTTTTCCATCCCTAAATGACATTTTTTTGGTAGTCATGAAGAGAACTACCCTACCCATGATATAGAATTGCGGCAGTGCTATTTGCACTGAAGATTTAGAGACACCATCTCTATGGTTCACAATTTGAGGTTTTCAGTGACCATAAGAGTCTGAAGTACCTGTTTGACCAAAAAAAGCTTAACGTTCGACATAAGAGGTGGATGAAGTTTCTTAGGATTACGATTATGAGTTGAAGTATCATCCTGGGAAGGCAAATGTTGTAGCAGATGCCTTAAGCAGAAAGTCGATTCATACAGCTCAGATGATATATGGGAGCATAAGTTATTGGAAGATGTGTAAAGTTTCCCTATTGATATAATGTCAGGATTGATCGCTATCATGAAAGCACTGACCATTGAGAATGTAACTTGGAAAGAGATTAAGTTTATGCAATTTGAAGATGTGTTTCTATTGGGGGTCAGGGAAGATGTTGAACGAGGTATAGAATCTAAATTTAGGGTTGTTGAAGATGGGATATTGAGATATAAAGGAAGGGTTTTCCTCTGGGGAATTAAGGAAGCTTATACTTGATGAAGCTCCTAGAAGCAAATACGTAATTTACCCTGAAGCAACTAAAATGTACCACGACCTCAAGCAAAATTGGTGGTGGAGAGGTATGAAGAAAGATGTGACTAAGTTTATTACTCGTTGCTTGACTTGCCAGAAAGTCAAAACTGAACATAGCCTTCAGGGTTATTACAGAATTTAGTGATCCCAAAGTGGAAATGTGATAGTATCTCTATGGATTTTATCATGGGTCTCCCTACAACTATAGTTGGGCATAATGCCATATGGGTCATTGTTAATAGATTAACTAAGTCAACTTACTTTCTAGCTATCAGGGTTGACCACTCTCCTGAGAAACCAGCAATGATTTATGTGAAGGAGATTGTGAAGTTGCATCTGGTACCGGAGAGCATTGTATCAGATTATGATCCATGATTTACTTCACGTTTTGGAGGTCATTACAAGATACAATGGGGTACCAGAAAAGTTATGCCGATAGGAAGAGGTGGCCATTAGAATTCATGGTGGGTGAACATGTATTTTTGAGGGTCATACTGACGACAGGCATTGGTAAGGAGATTCGAGCAAGAAAGCTTGTACCTCGCTTCATGGAACCTTATGAGATTTTGAAGAGATTAGGACCAATAGCTTATAGAATTGCCTTATCTCCGCAGCTGACAAACCTTCATGATGTCTTTCATGTATCACAACTGAAGAAATACCAACCGGATCCCTTACATATTATCGAAGCGGATGAGATAGAGCTCAGAGATAATATGACATATAAAGTTGAGTCAGAGCGGATTACGGATGCCATGGATAAGAAATTATGCAATAAGACCATCAGACTGGTTAAGGTCGTGTGGAGAAGAATGGCTTCTAGGATGCCACATGGGAGATAGAGGAAAAGATGAAGTAAGAGCACCTCGTCTATTTAGCAAGATATGTCTTTTAGTCCATGTGCTGAATTTTGAGGAAAAAATTCCTTTTAGGAGGGGAGAGTTGTAACATCCATTTTTTTTATTTTTAGAGCTAGTTGTTTAGATTTTATTTAATTAAAGAGAATAAAATAAATTAAAACTTAAAAGAAGTATGAAATTTTTAATATTTATTCCATAAAAAATATATAATATAGTTCATATAAAAGACATTTTTATGTGCGTAAACTTATTTTACTATTAAAATAAGAAAAAAATAAATTATAAATAACTATTTATGATATTATTATTATTAGTAATAATAATAATATTATTATTATTATTTTCATTTTTTTAAAAAAATATTTTTATTCAAATAACCCTAACCCTATCTTTATAAAGCCTCATCCTCCTCATCAAAAACCAAAACCCCCGCCGCTACAGTAACACTCCACAATACTGCCGTTACAGTGCTCCTTTGCTCTCTTTTTCTCTCCTTTCTCCTTCTTCAGGTTTACACTAAACCTTGTGTATCTTATTTTTCCTTTTCCCTTCCACGTGCGTGTGCTCACAGCTTTTATTACACAGAGTTGTCTTGTCAATTTTACTTTCAACTTGTTTTACTGCTTCTTATCCTACCTTTTAAAAAAAGAATAGGAAGTGATGTCTTGTCTTCTCTGAACTCTTCTCATGAGTGTTATTTGATCTTCATTCTTCTTCTTTTTTTCTTCTTACCATCAAAGGCACCACCCAACGTGTCTTGTACTTACTTTTTTTCTTTTTTATCTTTCTTTCTCTTCTATTTTCACCATTAGAAGCACCACCTAAAGACTCATCCCATCCATCAAGAAAATATGATAGACATATATATATATATATATATCTCTATGTGTAGATGTACTGTGTTGTTTCATTAAAAAAATAAGATAATAAGTTGGAAACCCATGTTGATAAATGTTGTGTGTGTATGGGTATTTGAGTATAAATATATATGTGAATGTATACTTTTTCTTTAAAAAAAATAGACCTATATATATATTATAAGTGTTGTAGGTGGTAGGTAAGTGTTTGTGTCAATGCCTGTTACTTACTTACTTACTTATTTATTTATTATATAATATTATAAATATATATTAATTAATGTGTGTGTGTGTGTGAAAGTAAATGTGCCTGTGTGTGCGTGTATGTGCGTGAGGTGTGAGGGCTTGGTATAATAATAAAAAAAGTAACAATAATACAATAACCAAAATAAAGCCATGGTATGCATAGGTTTGTGAACGTATAATACTATCTTATATATATATATATATTAATATGATAATATATAAAAAAATATATAATAAGGTATATTAATATGTGTGATTTTTTTAATATATATAATGTTAATATATCATAGTGAGATTATTTAAATTGTAAGCTTATAATAATAATAATAGCATTAAAATAATAATAAATATATATTTCTCTCATATGAATAAATGAAGCAATGTAAATTTTTGACTAATAGTGGGTATAAATGATAGTTTTAGGTATTTAGATTATCTTTGAAGTAACTTTTATGATAGATTAATTAGTATATTGATAGAAATTGTTGTATGTGATATTTGTAGACTCTCGTTGAGAACTTTGAAGTGTCTCTTGTGTGCTTGTAAGTTTTGGAAGCTACAGGTAACTCTAAATATTCTTCCATATACTTGTGAAATGCATATAATTAAATTTTGATTTAACTATATTTTATTCATTTTGTTGGACAAAATTACATAATTGTAGATGTTTAACATTTTTAATATATATTTTTTTGGCATGAAAATTTTTATAATGGTCATGACGGTTGCATTGTGATTGGTTGGAGTATGGAGGAGAAAAATATATGATAAGATTTTTATCATGTGATAAGACATCACTCGATGCATAGTGAATGGCATTTGTAGGGCCCATTTACCCATGTTTTCCTTTGGCTAGAATTACATTGGAATTGTGGGACATGTGATGCCTCATTGATTTTCTTTCAAGGAAGGGAGCCATAGTCAAGACTTGAGCTCTATACCTTTGGCCAGGTGTATCTTGAGAAATTGGTGAGCTTGAGACAATCCAGTTACATGGATAAGTTTCTGTTGGACTATGTGTTAGCCTATGGCTCCAGTCAACGGAATAAGGATGGACGGTGTTATAAGGGTGGTTACATATTGCATAAATACACATGATTTGTGATGGTGATTGTGAGTTACAAACTATGAAGAATATGAAAATTGTTTATATAATGATCTTTACATATACAAAAGTATTTGTAACTCCGTTCTTCCTTTTAAATTATATACCTTTTGCTTGTGTGTAGTAGAAACTTTTAGTAATTACTGGGGTGTGGAAACTCACCCCCGTTACATTAACATTTTTCAGGTAATTGTTTAAGTAGGCAGCAAGGAAAGACACCTATGGAATGAGCCTCGTTGGCTCTTTTGTGCCCTTATGGATACGCTATCATTTTAAATTGCCATGACTCTAAGACTTCTGCATTTTATTTATGTTTACTCTGATATTTTGGAAGGATTTGAACTGATATTGTAATGTATATTTTGGTTGGATTGATGATAAGTTTTAATAAATTGTTATTGGAGATCCTCATTTATCCATACATGGAGGGTTTCATTAAGTATTTTGGTTAAACATTTTGGGGTGTTACATAAGTTGTACACAATCATCTAGGGGCCATAAACTAATTTGTGTATATTTTGTAGTCCTTACCACAAGGTTCATTAGATGGTTAGGCTTGGAGATGCATATATAACAATAATAAGCCATGAGTTATACGTATGATTATCTAGAGAGATGTGCAAATATTGTGGGTGTTTGATCAGTATACAAATGTTCTTCACTGATGCATTCCATAGGAACCAAATCCCTCCACTATAACCTTATGCTTCAATAATCTCATAGTGCTAGTAACCGAGTTTCTCAACTATTCGACGTGCACGCTCACCCCCAAACCCAGTCTCAAGAAGTGTAGGAGTTCATTTTAGAAGTCCATTTAAGAATAACTTTTATGAAGTTCGAGGTGAAACTTATGTTTGGAAATAGATTTTGGGAGAATAGCTTTTACGGATTCCAAGGCAAAATCTAGGTTTTTAAAAAATGATTGTGTTTGGGAAGTTATTGGCTTTCATAGAGTTTGATGCAAAATGTAAGAGCATGTTTGGATCTCAGTTACAAAGCGTAAGTTTTGTCCACGACAAATTTTTTTCAGAAAAGCTATTTTGGATACATAACTTAGTTTGAAACCTAGGTGTTGAAAAATCTATTTTCTTATCAAATCACATCCTCTCTCCCGATAAATTTTATTTTTTCTATTTTTTCTTTATTTATCTTTCATCTTTCCTACTTACTTTTTACCTTAAACTCCGTAAAACCAATAACTTCCCAAACATAGGGAGTGTTTAGTAGAGCGGTAGCAAAGCCCATAAGTCCTTTTGGGGCCAAAAAGCATGGTGGGCCTGGCTTTAGGCGTTTGGCAAAGCGTCCACGGAGAATGCCCTATAGGGTAAAAGTGGCTTTTGAACAAAAGTAGGAAAGAAATGCTTTTGGATCATGGTGAAGCCATTTTTATTTTTATTACCATTGGAGCATTAAATCATCAAGTGAAGCTCTCACGCATCTATTTTCTTCGAGCTCTAGTAATTGTCCTCTTTCAAATCTCCTGTGATCTGAAAGTGTTGAAGATATGAAAGCTCTCACAAGTCCTTCAAAGCTCCCGCGATCATCTTCTAGCTCTGGTAGGTGCAGATCTGAAAGCTTGTGCAAGTAATTGTCTTCCGTTAAAGCTCCAGTGATATTCTTCTTGCTCGGGTAGGTGCAGATATTAAATCTCTTGTAAGTAATTATCCTCCTTCAAGCTCATGCGATCTTGTTCCAGCTCTGGTAATTACACATCAAAGCTCCTGCTATATTCTTCCAGCTCGAGTAGGTGCAGATTTGAAAGCTCTAGCAAGTAATTGTCCTCCTTTAAAGCTCCTATGCTATATGCTTCATAGCTTTTGCTTTAGATGAATTTCAAAGGTTTTTTCTCTTTTCATATAAAACCTCAAGTTTGGCAAAGTGGTCAGAATTTTGAAGAACACCATACAAAATTGCTGCAATTTCATATGTCATACAAAATTATCAAGTAGTGACTCCTCTGGTATTAGTATTAGTATTTTGTTAAATTTCATTTGGGCTACAAAATATAAAATTGGTGCAATTTCATATGCCAGTTAATTAGCAATGTGATATTATTAGTTAATTAAAACAATTTTACTTTTTAGTGATATTTAATTTACATGTATTTTTGTTTATTCCATTTTTAATTTTTATCATTTTCTTTCTACTCAAAATTATCACAAATAGCTAAAAAAATATATTACACTTGGTGTTTAAAATCCCAATAATAATTTTTTGAATTATTGCACTTGTGTTAGAATGACAAATAATAATAAAGATCAAGAAAAAATGAAAGTAGCATGGGATGAAAGATCCACATAAGTGTTCATTAAGGAATGCATTAAGCAATGCAACAAAAAAAAACATCTAGGATCATCCTTTACGAAAAGGCGCGTGGATAGAAATTATCATTGCGTTTGAGAAAAAACGGGCAAATCATATGATAAAAACAAATGGCTAAAAGTCACTTTTCATAATATTATTAGTTAGTAGAATAATTGTATGATCCAATTAGTTATGTGATATTAGCAGTTAGTTGAAAGAATTTTCCTTTTTTATGATATTTAATTTACATATATTTTCATTTACTCCATTTTTGTTTTTTATCATTGTCTTTATCTTCAAAATTATCACAAATATCTAAAATAAAATATATATGAATATGTGGTATTTAATGAGATTTATGTCATTTTACGTAATTTGCCATAAAAATCACTTCTCCAACATTTACTAAACGGTTTTGTCATTTTTCAGAAAAGTCACTTTTCCAATGCTAATCCAAACATAAATCATGTTACACTTTTAACTTCTACACAAAATTCTTTTTCAAAAATAATTTCTACCAAAAAGTCACTTCTCCCACCACTAATCCAAACATACCTATAATCACCTTTCAAAACCTAGATTTTGCTTCGGAATTCGTAAAAGCTATTCTCCCAAAATTTATTCTCTAAAGTCTAGGTTTTGCCTCGAACTCCATAAAAGTTATTCTCAAATGGACTTCCAAATGAGTTCTAAGTAGGAAAAATGAAAGAGAAAGAAAGATAAAAATAGGAAAGAGACAATTTATTAGGAGAGAAGATGTGATTTGACAAGAAAATAAATTTTTCAAAATATAGGTTTCAAACCGAGGTCTTGTATCCAAAATAGCTTTTCTGAACTTTTTTATTTGGGCAAAATCTAGATTTTTGATCAAAACCTATGTTTTGCCACAAAATCTAGATTTCATAACTGAGATCCAAACAAGTCCTAAGACAATCTATATTGTAGCGCCACAACAACTCCCTTACCATGGACAGAAAATATTTAGCACAAGTTCCTCTGCAATTCCAAGTTATACACTTCATAATAACACCAAGATGTAGAAGTATAAATAGCACACTAGTTAAAACTGGTCATCTGTCATATGCACATGGTGAGTATGAAAAGTGATGGTGGAGATTGCAAGGGGAAAAGAATTAAGGTTGGAACTTAGTTCAATAGGTAGGAGGTTGGAACGATCCGATTTTGACGCACCAAACATACATAAATGCTGATTTTAATGGTAGTTCCAGTTTTAATTCCTTGGGACTATGGGAGAGCAACGGGCGGATTGGGCAGCTCGTGCCTCAACCCATTACCCGCCCGTTAAGTCTTTCACGGGTACGGGCCATCCTGTACCCATACATAAACCCATTTGCCTTCTTTTAAACGGGCATGAAATAAATAGGCGGGTTTGCCACGGGTAACAGGCAGCCCGTTTAAAAAACATCTACCAAATGCTTCCCAAAGTTCACTGATTGAAAAAAATTTTAATTAGAGTTGAGATGATAAATGAGAGTTAAGCATCAGAACAAACTTTAATTAGAACAACAAGCTTTGCCTTGGCAAATCAGAACAAACTTGAGCATTAGAACAACAAGCTTTGCCTTGGCAAATCAGAACAAACTTGAGCATTAGAACAACAAACTTTAATTATTACTAGAAATAAACTAAAGCTAAGATGATGAATGAGAGTTGATCCAAGTTCTATACGAAGAGAATACACGGACATGAAGTAGGATTTTTGTCTATGACTTTGTCTTCAAACTTTAATTCCCATAATAATAAATATTTTTTGCGCAGCTCAGAAAATAACCACCAACACCAAACATGAAAAGTACAAAATTATATTCTATAGAATCCAACAGTTTCTATGAACCCAAGCGTTCAGACGCCAAAAAATAGATACTTGGAGCGAAAAATCCCCCAACAGAATATTTCATATTCCACTAAAACTGAAAATTGCCCAATAGAATATTTAATTCCATAACAGGAGAGGCTGCCCAACAGAGCATTTCATATTCCACTAAAACCACAAATAGAAACAAAAAAACCAAAATCCTGGAGCAAAAAATCAAGCTAAGAAGGACAGGAAATTGAACATACCAGATTTAAGGAAGACGAAGCAGAGGCCAAAGGAAAGAACAAAGTAAGTAAGAATGCTGATAAAGGCAGTACTAAACAGAGGCTAGCCTGTGACGCTAGTCTATGAGGCAAATAGTGATTCCGGTGCTTGAGCTCCATGATCGTCCAGAGTTGCTTGACTTTGGATCTGGGAAGAGGGAATCAATGAATGAGAGGTCAGAGGGATAAAAGGGAAGAAGAAGAACAAAGGCCAAAGCCTAGTAAAGCTCTTTATGAGAGAACAGCATAGAGGAAGTCGCCGCTTGCTTGTAACTAGGGTTAATGTGACACACTCTAGAAAGTCAAGTGAAGTCGCAAAGCACGCAGAACCACTAAGCTGAATAGTGAGATAGACAGAGAGATACGGATTGAAATGAATTTGGACTTTGGAGGCCCCATTCATTTTGCTCAGTGACCATAATTCCATGGAATAAAGGGATCTTTTTTTTTTACAAAAAAAAAAAGCATACACGGGTTTATTTACCATACTGGTGGGTTTTGGCCTGCCCATAACAGGCCAGCAACAGGTGGGCCCAATCCGGGGAACTTTCCCCTGGTCTGGACGGGTTACGGGCATTTTGCTCTCCCCTACTTGTGACCAAACTGGCCATTATGCTTCATTGCGACTATGTGTTTAGGAATCCGTTGGGAGAAAAAAGTTCGGATTCCTAAATGATTTTACGGATTCCAAGATATTTTACAGATTTCAAAATATTTTTTACGGATTTCGATATATTTTTTACGGATTTCAAGATGATTTTATATTTTATCTTAAAGGGCCTTGTATCGAAACGCACCCATCATTGGGAAAAAGTGTTTTTAAAACATGCACTATATTCTAGGACCCAACACGCGCCACTTTTCAGTTCTCCCTCTACGCAGCACTAGGGGCTGCGACGACTAGTCAGTAGTCAGGGAAAACGGAAACACTCCAAGACTTCACTGAGACGCTCTTCTGCTTCTGCTTCTTCTACTTCTACTTCTACTTCTACTTCATCCTTCTGAATTGATCGAAATTGATGAAGCAGCAATGTCGAATCCAAGATCAAGTCCAGACTCTTGGAATTGCATGCTTCCAGGACCTCCAAGCCGCAACAATTTTGGATCCGCAGACTTGAGCTCCCATGATCTTCTTGCATTCCCTTCTGGCAGCTCCGTTTCCGTCGTTGACACTCGCTTCATGCAGCTCGTATCGGCCATTCCAATGTCGCCGCCGCCGTCTTCGCCATCTTCATCTTCCACTGCTCCATCTCTTTCCCAATTTGTTACCTCTGTACGCTGGACCCCACTTCCTCTGAATCGCGACCTTCTATCCACAGAGCCTTCATCTTCCCACCTTCTACTTGCTGCTGGTGATCGTCAAGGACGCATTGCGTTGCTCGATTTTAGACTCAAGACCGCTATTATGTGGTTCGAGACAGATTCGAAACTCGGAATTCAAGACCTGTGTTGGGTTCAAGCTCGACCAGGCTTTTACTTCGTTGTTGCTGTCAACGGACCGTCTACGCTTTCCATTTATAACACATTGACTGGTCGGTGTCTTTGGAAGTACGAGGCATCCCCTGAATTCTTCTCTTGACTTCGCCGTGACCCTTTGGTTTCTCGCCACATCTGCGCACTCGGGCTTAAATGCTTTCTCTTAAGTATTATGATTCTGGGTGAAAATGAAAGCAACTTTGTGATAAGGATTTTCAGATACGGACCGATTGTAGCGAATTAAATAAGCTGGAGAGAGATGCGACTGATGTGTCAACGTCGCCTGCTTCGGCGTTGATTCCGTTTCACATGGCGAGGCTCGCGTTTTCTCCGCAGTGGAGGCACATATTGTTTATCACATTTCCGAAAGAGTTGATTGTGTTTGATTTGCAGTACGAGACCACCCTTTTTGCTGCTGCATTGCCTCGTGGATGCGGGAAGTTTGTTGAAGTACTGCTTGATCTGAACAACGAGTGGATGTATTGTGCTCATCTTGATGGCAAGCTCAGTACCTGGCGTAGGAAACCGTAAGCATTTCCTGCCTTGAATTATGAATATTTGGATGTCTCTCTTCTTATTGGCTGTTGAGACAATTATTTGTTTATAATTAATTTGAAGGGAGTGCTCGCTGGAAATTCAATATGTAATCGTACGAGTGTCTATATGATCTTTAAAACTGGGATTGATTTGCATCATTTAAAAGGGTAAAGGTGCGCTAACGGCATGCATCTTGAATAATGATAAGCGTAATGGCAATCACTGTCTTCGTGCTTATTTAGATGGATGGAGTTGGAACAGTGAGTGGAACATTAAAAAAAAGTCATTAACAAAAAGAAGCCTTATCCAGGTGGGTCGGTTATATAAATCACGTCTATCGTAAACCAAGTCTTGGATAGATTAACTAAAAAGATATATATCTCTCTCTCTATAAACTCATTGAATGTGCGTTTCGGTCTTCTTTTACCTTTTTTCATAGGAATTCATATTACTTGATCAACCCTTCTCACTAGTGTATTCAATGGCCTTCTTTGAACATATTTGAACCACCTCAAATGGATTAAAATGCAAGTGACTATAGAAATACAATAACAACAGTAAAGCCTTATTCAGTAGGAAGGGTTGATTATATGGATTATACGAAGTTATTGCACTCTATCAACAACTAGAATGACTAAAGAAATGAAAAGAAAAGTACATCCTTCATGAAGAACATGGTGGGAATGAAAGGGGAAGCACTCTTGTAGCAATTTACCATTCTAACAGTTCTTGAACTTTTTTCTCTTGATGGTTCCTGGCAATGTTAGCAGTACTAAATATTAAATAAATTTTATTAAGAAGTTATTTCATAGATTATCAGAAAACAAAGGTATTTTGTAATTGATATGCCAGCATTTTCACATTGGCGAACTTTACTATCTTGGATTTCCTTGCGTAGAATGCCAACCTCAAGGTGAATATAGGGTGCATTGGAATTCAAAATGTCCATGTTCTTGAGTGTTAAAACAATACTTTCATTCACAAAAAGGGGGGGAAATGGCCTTTCAAGTGTGATTGTGAAGGGTGGGGTGGGAGGTGGGCAAGCGAATCATCATGATATAATAAGGGGAGAAAAAAACATTCTAGTGGGTTGGTGAAATGTCAAGAAAATATGTGAGATCTACGTAATGGGTTTTAGTAAATTGTCAAAGGAAAATAAACAAAATCACGATCATATTGTAGATTATAGAACTGTTATAAATCTTCTATCTTAAGCGATTTTGAGGAGTTCTTAGTGATCAATTCAACTGTATCTATGGGATAAAATAGAAACTATTAGTAGTTCATGTTTTGTTCATAATCAGCTTTTGACTTTACTTCAACTCTTGTGTTTTGTTCAACTTTTTTAAGTGCTCTGTATCATATAAAGTGCTTTTCACTAGGCAATTTTGTAGTTTGTACCCTGTTTTTTGTTTTTTTTTTTTTGTTTTTGGTGTTTTGGGTAGTCAGTTGAGACCTTCAAGGCCACTTTTAGACTACGAGTGTTTGGTTTGCACCAAGTATTCAAGAGTCAAGATTCAATGCATCTCTTATTTTGTCATAGTAAAAGCTACATCTATTTTAAATTTGACATATCATACATGAGCCTTACAAATATTCAAATGTCCTGCACAAAAATGCATGTAAAAGCATAGACAACTGTCGGAACTTGAATTCTCCACCCTCCATTTCCTCATATTATATAACTACGTGCTGTTACAGAGGGGAACAGGTGTATACCATAAGCTTCATGGAAGAGTTAATGCCCTCAGTTGGGAACTCTGCCCCTCCCCCTTCAGTAATTGCTGTCCTTTTATGCCAGTCAAATTCCATTCCTCAGAACATTGCAAAGATTGATGCACCTGATTCTACTTTCCTCGACAAGGATCCTGATAATCCTTTTGATTTCTGCGACAAGCCTTTTATAGTTTCAGAGACACATTTGATCTCTATTTCTGATGATGGAAAATTATGGAACTGGATCTTGACTGCTGAAGGGAAATCAGACACTCAAACAGACGATGAGAAGTCAGATTTGGTCAATGATGATGGCACAAAATCATTAATAGGGACCAGTGGTAATACTTCAATTCCTTCTAAAAGCTGTCCGTCAAGCTCATCTTTCAACCCAGAAAATATTATTCTAAAGGTAAATATATGTCTATATAGGAGTTTGTATGGGTTTACATTGCTTAGTCAAATTGCACAGGTCTAAAGTACGCATCCTATAATTATATTTTCCTTCTTTTAATAATAATATTACAGCATTGCTATCAATTCATGCGGGTGATCATTGAGCCCATCATGCTGGCTCAATTTTTTTCCTTGCATTTAGTTCCTTTTATCTCTCATAATATGTAGGGATTCTTTTATTGTTTCTATTCTATAATATACAATGATTTCGTTTTTTTCCTTGATTCTGTTCAAGTTTTTTTTTATTTGAGGAGTAAGTTATTTTGTACCTTTTCCGCATTAGAACATTGTATCAAAATTCTTTGTATTTATCAAATAAAACCAGCCTCTTGAGTTTGTTTGATTCATGTTATCTTTCAATCTTTTATATGTTGGATTGATCGTTGAACTAGTGAAGACCCATGCCTCCAGTTTATTGGTTTAATTGCAGTTGGATTAGTAACATTTGTGTGTCTGTGTGTTTAATTTTGTATTCAAATTCTAAGATAATAAAATTCTAAATTAATAACTATATCCAAATTGAGGGGGAGATGAGAAACTAATAAGGGGGGAATGGAAGAACTTGAGGGGTGTTAGATAAAGAAGGAGAATGTTCTGAATAATCCTTACTATTCGATGTACCCTCAAAGGGTATTTATACAATGGAGGGTTGTACAGAACCATTAATTACAGAATCATAATCATATCCCTAATAATTTGGACACAATCAATCACAATCGTATCCCTAATTTATCTCATCATCAATCTCACATTAATGGTAATATATCTCCTAATATATCAATACTCCCCCTCAAGTTGGAGCATAGATATTAACAAGCCCAACTTGTTACAAAGATAGTCGACCTGTATCCCAGTGAGAGCCTTAATTAAAAGGTCGCCTAATTGATCACCAGACCGTACATGTCCTGTAGAGATGAAGTTCTCTCTGACATTGTCTCGAACAAAGTGACAATCAATCTCGATATGCTTCGTTCATTCATGCAATACAGAATTGGAGGCTATGTGTAAGGCTGCTTTGTTATCACACCATAACTTTGTTGGTAATCATGCACTATAACAGATATCCTTCATCAGTTGATAAATCCATACAATCTCTTGAGTTGACTGTGCCATAGCTCGGTATTTAGCTTCAGCGCTCGATCGTGACACCACATTTTGTTTCATACTCTTCCAAGAAACTAGATTTCCACCCACAAAGACACAATATCTTGTGGTAGATCGCCTGGTAGCTTTCGAACCACCATAATCGGCATCACAAAAACATTCAATCTTAGTATGATCATGATTAGTATAAAGCATACCACGACTAGACACCCCTTTTAGATAGTGCAAAGCATGCTCCAGGGCTTCCCACTGAGCTACAGTTGGTGTCGTCATGAATTGGCTGAGGACACTAACCGCAAAAGTGATATCAAGACGAGTTACTGTAAGATAATTCAATTTTCAACTAGCCTCCCATACCTCTCAGGATTCTCAAAAGACTTGATTTTCTCATGATCAAGTTTGTTCCTCATATCTTCCGGCAAGGTCTCAAATGGTACTGTGCCATCAATATCAAGAAATGGGTTTGGAACATAGGAATGTTGCTTGGTGTAGCTCCGAGTTTTCCTGTCTCGTCCAACAAATCAAGGACATATTTCTTCTGTGTCAAGAGAATTCCTTTCTTACTTCTCATAACCTCTATTCCCAGTAAATACTTCAAGGGTCCCAAATCCTTTGTCTGAAAATGAGAATTGAGGAAGGTCTTGAGTAATGAAATGCCCGAGGTATTGTCACCTGTGATTACAATCAAGGGGGAAATAGTAGCTAAACCATATCAAATTTAAGTTCATCAAAGTCTATTCCTTACAAGTGGATACCTTAACCTATTTATAGAAGATGTCTTAGCCATGTAATAAACCTACTTGCACAGGTAAACCTATTTCCCAAACATATATTAAAATAATATTTAAAAGTAAGATAGATTTCCTTCTATTGGAGGTTCCTCAAAATATTATCCTTACATTCCATCAAAATCTATAGTTGGTCACTAGTGCATCCTATTACTAGAATACCACCCCAATTTAGAAGGCCAAACTAAATAGTTAAAGCCAATTGCTGAATTAAACTGTATCTTTCCCTCTCTTTGATATTATGATTTGAAGCTTAAGGGTTATGATAGATGAAAAAGAGTTTGAATAGTAATGTGGAAGTATTCATAAATGACAGCAGTTCAAAATTAATGAACATTTGATGAAAACATGAGTATGGTTCTTACCATCAAATCAATAATTAATAATTAAGGGTTTGATTTGTTGAATTTCCTTACTAATCAAGACCGGATTTGTAAATGGAGGCAAACTACTGAAATTATTTGTGATTGAAAGGTACCTAATGTAGTAAAAGGAAAGTTTATTGTACGACTATAAGGTTAAAAATGCTATATAGTAGTGAATGCTGAGCTTTAAAGGGATAACATGAGCATAAAGTGGGGGTGTTTGATCAAATTCATAGATGGGTTGGAGTGACATCTATTGAGGAGAAAATGGTAGAAAATCGTTTGAGGTGGTTCAAATATATTTAGAGAAGACTAGTGGAGGCACTAGTAAGGAGGGTGGATCAAGTAGTGTAGAATCCTCTAAAAAAATGTAGGGGAAGACCGAAGTGCACTCTCAAGAAAGCTAAAGAGAGAGATCTTTTGGTTAATATCTATATAAGGATATGGCCTACGATAGATCACAATGACAGTGTGTGATCCATGTAGCTGACCTCACTTAGTGGGGTAATGTTTTGTTATTACTGTTGTAGTTACTAATAAATACTAGTATGCCTTTTCTATTCAAGTGGGACATTGTAGAAATATTGATTATTCATGTACGACTTTGTATGCCTAAACGCTTGTGCACTCTCAAGTGTTAGTAGCATGGTGCTGTCTGCATTGTTGGTTCTTTTGGCCATATATATATATATATATATATATTATATACATGTGTAAGAGTAAGTCTTGAATACCATCCATTGCCAATTTACTTTGCCTCCTTTTAGAAAATAATTGTCAGGATTGGAAATGAAGATTATCTAGGTCTAAGGGATGTATCTTTCCTTGAGTGTGTGATGGGGATCCAAGAGTTGACATGTGATGAATTTTAATATTTTTATTTATTGATTAGTTATTTAGATTTAGTATACTTTTTTTGAATATATCATTTAGATGTCTATTAGATGATATTATCTTGTAAAATCCATTGGGGATATTATTTTTAGAATATCTAGGATATTTTTTCTTGATATTTTGAGTTATATTAGAGTTATTAAGTTTCCTTATCTGTAGACCCAGTTGTATTCAGTTATTTTGAGTCATATTAGGTGAATTTTACGGTGCATCATCTTACAGTTAAAATTATAATGATAATGTCTAATATCTTGCAAAGGTTATGCATACCTCTAATCTACTTTCAATAGTTATATGCTATCAAGTTTTATCATCAATTTGCCATAGAAATGCTACCATAACCCCATTCCTTCCTCAGCCTTGTTCTGTTTTTATTAAGTTGTAAGTGTCACTGTGTTGTAGTTTATGTCTGGTTGTAAGAATCATCCTTCCCCCTGTATCAGCTTCATCAATTCTAAGTATTTCCTCTCTTTTCCTTATTCACATCCATTTTTTCTATTGTTGCTAGAATAAATTGGATAGAGTCCTAACAATTATCTACTTGACTGCAGACCAAAATGGCCTTCTTCTTCTTTCATATCCTCAGATGGATTAATTACTGCAATGGCTTATCGCTTACCTCATGTGGTATATATCACATTCTTATAATTAGTTCGATGTCAGTACATAGATAATGTGAGTTTGCTTTAATATTTTATGATGGTTATGACTGAATTAACTTTTCAGGTTATGGGGGACAGGATGGGAAACATAAGATGGTGGGATGTGGCAACCGGACAGTCTTCCTATTTCAACACTCATAGAGATGGAATCCGCCGTATTAAATTCTCTCCTGTTGTACCAGGAGACCATAGCCGGGTCGTATAGCTGTTCTGTTTTATGACAATACCTTTTCTGTCTTTGACTTGGTATGCAATGTTGCTGACTGGTTTTTTTAATTATATTTACATGTCCCTTATAATTATAATTTTTAATGGTTTCTATACATGCTTGTACAGCTTGTGATGAATAATTTTGAAACATCAAAATTACATCATGTTATTTACTGGGGATTGACAACTACAAAATAAAGGGAACCTTTTATTTTTCTTACATTTAATTTGTTTCCTTTGGTATCTCTCTTGGAATCCTTTTTACTTCTCTTACGCATTCTCTAACTTATTTCAATTGTTCCTCTCCTAGTTGGTCATAACTTTTCTTTTTGAAAAAGCACAAGACTTCGATTTTGGAAAAAGAAGGGTTCTGGGGACTCCTCTAATCCTATTTGTCATTTCAATCAGAAGTTAAAAAAGGAGGAAAAGATATAATTTCCTATATGTTGTGTGCTGACGAGGACCTCACCCCTTTGAGATAGTTTCTTTCTTTGATCATGATATTTTATACATGCATTTTTCAGGATTCACCAGATCCCTTAGCCAACTCACTGTTGCAGCCTCAATCTCCTGGAACTTGATTGGTTGCCCTTGCGAAGTCATAAGAATGACCCACTGGTTTTGTGCATTGCTGGAGCTTATAGCAGATTTTGCCTTTTTGAAATCAATGTGTAAGTTACAACTGTCTGAATTGATGAGCTTCCCTCCCTTCATAGTATAATTTTAAGTTTGGACTGCAATAGATAGGCACATATCTAATGTCGAATCCATGATTTGCTAAGTTAGTTTTGAATTTATTTTTTTCTATTTCAAACATGTAGTTATAAATATCTGTAACATTTTCTGAATATCCCTGATTCTTTTCTCCTTGCATAGTTCCAAGGTGTTACGAATGAATAGGAAGTATCTAGCTGGCAATGGGTTAGCTACAAGGGATGGGTAGTTAATCCTTGCACGTCTTGTGTTTGTTGATGAATTCACACATTTTCTATTTTATATCTTCGTGTTATTAAAGCCACTCTAGCTCATTATGGTGCCAAAGACATAGCACCGACATGTGACTTATAGCATGAGGGATTCTAGTCATTAGGTTCTATTGTAGGTTGGCTTAAGTTATTTTTCTGGTGTAAATGTTATTCAGTATGCAGAATATTCTATTTCCTTTGTCTCTTTCCCAATTTCTGTATCATCTAAAACATTTGTACCCTAGCTGAATAATTATCAGAGAGTTACCCTGAAACTGTTTGGTTTGAGGAATGCATTGGGATATTGAACATTGGCTTGAGCCTCAAATTTTGATGGTTGATACGAGCAAGACTTAACTAAAATGTGATACCTAGGACATTGGAGAACTCAAAAACAATTAATAACTAGAATGGAGGCACTAATGGTTGATATGGTTGTGAAAACGAGTCTTTTGGTTTCAAATGGACACTCATGCTTTGAGTGCACAAAGACAAGGCAGAGATGTTGGAGCAGCTGTGAGTAACAATCGTTTTCCTGTTGCACTGTTAATGTCTTAGCTTGGGCTGTTCTCACATCACTTATTAGATTTAAGTTTAATGGTCTAGGTAAGCATGATAGGGTTAACTTCCGCAAGTTCAATGGTACTGATTTTAGAGGATGTGCTTACAGGTGCTAGCACGTGCTAGCAGTTTCTCTCTTTTCCCTAATGAGTTTCAATTGGTCTGTTGTTTCTTGGACTAGTTCTGGTCCTAAATCCTAATAACTTCCTTTCACCTACCTCAAGCCAACATAAAGGTGACCTATACCTCCTACCATAGAAAGCTTCATAAGATGCCATTCCAATGCTCGGAACACCCCTTAGTTACTTTTAGTTTTATTTTGTTTAAAAACATGATGATGTTCACAAGTTGTCGATGAGGACATTTTGGAATCTCTTGTACGAAGATTTCTCCTTTTGTAAAGAAATCTTTGGAATAATGATAATGATATTTCCAGGATTTTTGATGATTGCTTAGTTGGGTAGTTACATTTTGTCTTCTTTTGAAATTTTGGCATAGCCTTGGAGACTAATAGTATCTCAAAAACTTTTAAAATAATAGGAACAATAAGTATATATACACGTAAGGAATATTAATATTATAAGTACTTGTATAACCATTTATTTGCAAAATGAATAAAGAAACCAGTAATAACAACAGCAACAACAGAAACAAAAAAAAAAGAGAATGATAATAAAATTTTTTACGGGTTTTACCAGACCATGAACTCAACACCCTTAAATTTTCCATGGCCAAAAGCACTCAAGACATCCAACTAACCTTAAAGAGTTTGAGAAGGTAACAAAGAATATGATGTTAGCAGTGTTGAAGCCTTCAATTCACAATTTGTTGAGCTGAGGGGCCAGCATAGAGAAATTATGTATGCAATTAAGTTGTTAGGTAGGTAGCATATAGGCTTGAATGCAGATGGTTTGCTTGAGATCCCTAGGAGTAAAAAAGAAACAAATCCAAGAGATGGACATGGTTGTACCCATAACTTTGGGAATGCCACGCACAGGGAATGATGCTAGTTTTAACTATATTAGGCCACCCCTTGTCGGCCTGTTAAACATCTAGTTGAGTACTTATATGATCTGTGGGATGACAGACTTGATAGAACACTATCATAGACAACATGAATCACCTCCTCAGAGGCTTTACGCATGGTAACAGTGTTAACCAATGAGGCTACAGTAAAAGCCCCCAAGATTGATGGAAGGTCAATTCTGAGAGTCTTCCTAAATTGATTGGCTAACATGAAAGATTATTTCAACCGGTTCAACATGATAATCTTGTTACTATTAAACTTGCTGGTCTGGTCTTAGTTAATAACTGTTCAAGGCAAGTGTTTTTAAGCAGCCAGGTTTCTTCATATACTAATGTTTTTTATTGAACCATGTCATGGTTACTTGTTAATATATGCTTTTTTCATGCAGAAATGATAAAAAAGTTGGTTATGCACTCCAGCCCAGAACTATGAAAGAAAGATTCTGGCCCGTGCCTTTGTGTTGTCCCATACTACTTCCTACGCCACATGCCCTGGTACTATGCAGGGCGTAATCTACTGAATTAATACTATATCTTCTTGTTATTGTTTACCATTTATGCATTGGGTCTTTGCATTATATGGGTGTCAGTACCATGCTAATATCAGTTTAAATGTGGATGGGTGTAGATGCTTCAGAAACATTTAAGTAGTAAAATGGAGATGCTTTAATGTTTATAATCATTCTCATTCTGTTTATACAATCTGTTTTTATTTGATCTTCTGCAATGTTTCTGAAATGAATTATTTTTAAATTCAGCCGTTCTTATCCCTTTATATCAACATTGAAGTCAGTTTTGGGCTTTGCTGTTGATGTTAATATGACTGTAACGTCTTTTTATTTTCCTGATTCTACATAATTTTTCTGTGTAAAATGTTTCTGTAAAGGTTTCATACAGGGCACATTGCATTTGACGCCCAAATTTCTTTTCCATCACCGGTGTGCCTTATTTTATCTTCACTATTTATTCTATTTGTGCTGTAATTTTCAGCATTCACTATGGTATCTCCTAGGAGATATCATGCATCCTTGCCATGGTGCCGTGATCATCCTCTAATAGCTTATGTTATAGAGAAAATGTAACACATTCAAATCAACAATATACACTCAACTCATTCCTTATTTATTGTCTAAATAATAATATAAATAACAGTTAGGGGGATCGTGAGTCCAAAATAGCCGTTGGGGGATTACTAAGGCCTATATATACAGACCTATTAATTTCATTTGTAAGCCAAGATCATTCTGAATGAATATACATTGAATTGTTCATCTCTCTAGCCCCCTCTCATCTCTGCTTCTCTCTTCTCCCTGTTCTTCTCTCGTGACCCCTCTGATCTCTAGACCCTCTGTCTCCCTTGTACCTCTGTTTCTCTCCTCATTCCCTCTCTCTTGTACAGACTACATGCCTGTAATAGAAGGCTACCGAACAAAAATAACAACTGCTGGCAATGAGCTAATTCTGTTCATTCAATTTATCTCACATGACAACATCTAATCAAGTTATCAAAATTTTCTTACCCTAGACCTTAGTGGGATAGACAATGTTTATAGCATTTTGCAAGTATAATAAAACATTTGTAAGGTATCTTATTTGATTTTGTGGTACGTCCATGCTGTTTTTGTTTTCCAAGATGTGTATATAGAGAGTGGATGACTACTTATTGTGCTCTACTAAATAAAGATTGATGTTGCTTCAGGCATTGTGGATGATCTTGCAATTGGGCGTTAAACCTTCTTGGCTCAATACTTGCAGTACAACTATAGGAAAAAGGCCCAATTTAATTAAGGAAACTCCATCCACTGAGGATCTCCGAACATCTATGTTTGATCTTCCATATCTTGGTGACCCTGTGGTACCAGAGATGCTTCTAGAAGTGTTGGAACCTTACCGAAAAGAAGGTCCCTATATTCTCTTGTGGAATGTTTAATGATGCCCTTGATAATCTTTGGGTTTTAAAATGCACCAATTCTTTTTCTTTTCTTTGACCAGTCCCCTTTTCTAGGGTGCGTACTTGATGATGAGAGGTCAACAATGTATGCTAGCGTGTTAAACAATGGCTATGCCATGAGGCTTGCCTATGCAGCTGCACTATTTGGTGAATCCTCTGAAGCTCTGTTCTGGCTACAACTGCCTCTGGCACTCAGACATTTGATAAGTAAGCTATTGAAAAAGCCTCCAGCAAAAGATCCAGTAGCGGCATTGGTTCCTGAAGTTGATGAGACATCTGTACTGCATAGTTTATCATCAAATAAATATTTAACAGAAGAATTGAGGCGAGATGCATTGGTAAGATGCGTTTTAGTAGCATTTGATAATCTGTTGCACCATACCTTGTAGTGTTTCACATTTCATTAATTTCTTTAGTAGCTCAGCATTGTATCAATGCCAATATTAATCGAAGTGACTTGTACATTTTAATTAGCAGAGTCAAGGCCATCTGAAGTTGATAACTTTTGACCAAGAAGAATTGAGAGACATTGCTTGTGAACGTATTTCCTGGCATGAAAAGTTAAGGGTGAAGAGGCTATACAGAACCGTGTTCATGAGTAAGTAAACCTATATTTTTTCCCCATTAAAACTACAGAACTGTACAATTTTGTTTGATCAATATGCGGAAAGTTCTCGTGTCAAACTCATTAGTTGTAGTACAAATGCACAAGACTAGTAAAAGCAGTTGCATTTGATGAAATAATTTATAAGCTATTATTTATTGATTTCACACCCTTATATCACTTGTTCCATTACGGTTTTACTAGAGATACAAACGCTTATAGAGCCTGTTTATCTTGGGCCTGGAAATTGGATTTCCATTCCTTTACCCTTTTTTGGTGATTGTATTAGATCCAAGTAATTAATCATCATTATCCCGCAGCTTTGTCTTCCTTGTTGCTTTTTTTTTTTTTAAGGAGGGGACCAGAGGTATTTTTATCCTTAAAATCACCTTTTTTTGTTATGCTTTTGATGCTTTAGTATTTAATTCTAGGGGAAATTACTTTGAGGTCCTAAGGAAGGAATTTAATTACTAAGACGTCTCAATGACAAGTGAAGAATATAAATCTGT
Source organism: Vachellia pachyceras (assembly GCA_025593235.1). Taxonomy (NCBI): domain Eukaryota; kingdom Viridiplantae; phylum Streptophyta; class Magnoliopsida; order Fabales; family Fabaceae; genus Vachellia; species Vachellia pachyceras. The sequence goes on from JANTPZ010127935.1 coordinate 53,325, forward strand.
TATTATTTTTTGTATTAGAATTTGTCATTGCATGCTCTTAAATTGTTAATGGACTTTTGGGTTATTAAATCTCTTCTTTGCGACCTTGTATTAATTTCCCCTTAACTCAATTTGTCAAATGAGTCTCAAATGATGAGTAAACCAATGATTTGGTTTACAAGAATAGATTTGTCCTCTCATTTTGGTCCTCCAAAGGATAAGCTTTGCTAGCACCCTAGTAAATTTTTCTTGACCAAAATTATCCCTCTTTTAGGTTGAGTAGTTGGCATATTTAGTTAGTTGATGACCAAGAGATCTGCCCCTATGTCATTTCTTCCTGTAAACTGATGCACTGTAAAATTCACATTTATTGAATTACCCGAGAGGGATATATATACATCAAGGAGGAGCCTTCTTATTAATGGCCCATTATTATAATTAAATACACAAAATCATAATTCTAATTCCTGATTGTAAAGGACATATTTCCTAATATATATCTCAATCATATCTCAACACTGTTGGAGCATAAATATTAATCAAGCCCAACTTGTTACAAAGATAGTCAACCCGTATCCAAGTGAGGGCCTTAGTCAAAAGGTCGCCTAATTGATCACTAGACCGCACATGTCCTGTAGAAATGAAGTTCTCCTTGATGTTGTCTCTAACAAAGTGACAATCAATTTCGATATGTTTCGTTCGTTCATGAAACACAGAATTAGAGGCTATGTGCAAGGCAGCTTTGTTATCACACCATAACTATGCTGGTAATGATGCACTAAAACCGACCTCCTTCATCAGTTGATAAATCCATACAATCTCTTGAGTTGATTGTGCCATAGCTCAGTACTCAGCTTCTGCGCTTGATCGTGACACCACAATCTTGTTTCTTACTCTTCCAAGAAACCAAATTCCCACCCACAAAGACACAATATCCTATAGCAGATCGTCTGGTAGCTTTCGATCCACCGTAATCAGTATCACAAAAACACTCAATTTCAGTATGACCATGATTAGTATAAAGTATAACATGACCAGGCGCTCCTTTTAGATAATGCAAAACATGCTCTAGGGCTTCCCACTAAGCTACTGTTGGTGCTATCATGAATTGGCTAAGGACACTAACCACAAAAGTGATATCATGACGGGTTACTGTAAGATAATTCAACTTGCCAACCAGCCTCTGGTACCTTTCAGGATTCTCAAAAGGCTTGATCTTCTCAGGATCAAGTTTGTTCCTCATATCTTCCAGTAGCGTCTCAAAAGGTACTGTGGCATCAAGATCAAGAAATGGGTTTAGAATCATAGGGACACTGCTTGGTGCTAATCCTAGTGTCCCAGTTTCTTCCAACAAATCAAGAACTTATTTCCTCTATGTCAAGAGAATCCCTTTCTTCTCATAATCTCTATTCCCAAAAATTACTTCAAAGGGCCCAAATCTTTTATTTGAAAATGAGAGTTGAGGAAGTTCTTGAGCAACGAAATTCCAGAGGTATTGTCACCTGTGATTACTATATCATCAACATAAACAACCAATAAAATAACACCATCATCCGTCCTTTGGTAAAACACAGAATGGTCACACCTACTTTGATGCAGACCAAACTTTTGAACTACTGAGCTAAACCTGTCAAACCAAGCTCGCGGAATTTGCTTTAGACCATATAAAGATCTCCGAAGCCGACACACCTTCCCATCCTCCCCTTGAGCGACAAATCCTGGTGGTTGCTTCATATAAACCTCTTCGTGTAGATCACCATTTAAGAAAGCATTTTTAACATCAAGCTGATGAATTTCCCAATCATAAGTAGTAGCCATAGAGATGAAAAGACGAACAGAAGAGAGTTTCGCCACAGGGGAAAATGTCTCAGAGTAGTCAATGCTGTAGTTTTGAGCATACCCCTTAGCAACAAGATGAGCCTTAAGGCGTTCCACAGTACCGTAAGCTTTTGTTTTAACTGCAAACACCCACTTACAACCAGAGTCCAAGTACCAGCCTGATCAAGAGCCATCATCTCGGCCTCCATTGCGGTATGCCAACCCGAATGGTTTAAGGCTTGGTGAAGAGTTTTAGGAATAGAGATGGAATCTAAAGAAGCAATAAAGGAACAGGAGCTAGGAGACAGTTTGGTATAGGAGACATAGGAAGAAATTGGATGGGTGCAAGTATGTTTACCTTTGCGAAGAGCAATGGGCAAATCGGCTGAATCTGAAACAATGGAGGGGTTGGAAATTGGAGCTGGGGAATTTAGCTCAGGTACAACAACCGGGTCTAGAACAGGGTCACGAGTATCTGGAGTAGGGTTACAAGTAAGATTGATAGGGTCAGATCCTGGATCAAACGACGTAGGTACTGGGGGGCTATGAGGCTGAAAGGGGGCATTACTGACCGTGGACCGTCTTTGATAGACATGAACGACTGGTGGTTTGATGGATGCCTGAATAGGTGCTAGAGCTGGTGGTGGTGAGACAGAATATACTAAGATCATCAAGATCATCGACCGGAGCAGTGACAGAGGAAGAGGAGGATGGAAAGAACGCAGTAGACTCATGAAAAGTGACATCTCTAGACACAAGATACCTACGAAGAGTAGGAGAGAAACAATGGTACCC